>JAFBJS010005233.1:149657-160668 GCA_016785265.1 Paraplagusia blochii
CCTGTCCATCCTTGTCTCTCCTAAAGAGAATCTCAGCATCTTTAACTCCTCCACCTTCAGCTCTGTCTCCTGTCTTCTACCTATTCCTAGTGTCTCTAATCCATCCACCATGGCTGGTCTCACAACTGTCCAGTAAACCTTTCCCTTCACCTGAGCTGACTCTCTTCTATCACAGATCATCTAATTTCTCAAATTGGCTCTGACTATGAAGAGAAACCTGCATTTTAACACATCCATAAATAGCCTGATAGCCTGACCGTCTTATTATAATGAGAGAGAGCTCTGATGTCAGACTGGTCCTGACAATGTTTTGCTTCGGTTTACAGTTGTGTCTGGTGTTTGATTAACAGCTGTTAGTTTAGCTTTCACTACAGAACAGAAATAGTGGGTTTGTGTTCTCAGAAGCCAGAGCAGGCGGTCAGAGAGGATTACATTAAAACCTCATTTCACTGTCTACTCTTTCCATCCAAGACTCTCCAAATGTGAACCTTTTTGGGTCCAAACCACATTAATTCCTCTTAAACCGGGTCCGTTTTTGAAAAGGGGAGGGAGGACGGCTGGTGAGGCCTGGAGAGGAGGGGCAGGGAGTAGGGATGTGAGAGTGGGAGAAGGCAGAGAAGAAGAAGAGTATATAAATGAGTCCTTAAATCAAAAGTATAAGAAATTCATGGGAATTGAGCAGGAGCAGATGAAGAG
The DNA here is from genome assembly GCA_016785265.1 of Paraplagusia blochii. NCBI lineage: Eukaryota > Metazoa > Chordata > Actinopteri > Pleuronectiformes > Cynoglossidae > Paraplagusia > Paraplagusia blochii. The sequence continues at coordinate 150,354 of JAFBJS010005233.1, forward strand.
GAGAATGTTAAAGCAGACGAGGACATGGTGCATTTATCAAGCAGGAGGACTGAGGGAGGAGAAGGGCGAAGCAGGCATCTGTGAAAGTGAAATGTAAATGAATGGCTGCATGTGATGAGGAGATTATGACCAACGTACGTTAGAGCAGGTGTTAAAGAGACATTTGTTTTGTCTTTTTTAAGTAGCTGAGAACATAGGACGGACCAAGGTTAAAGGAGATGATGTCAATAACAGGTTCCAGCTTCAATTTTTATTATTTATTTTTATATTTATTTTGTCATCTTCACAATCATCTCTACTTTTTTCTGCCCACACTCATCAGGCTGCATCCAAATGATCCACCTACACTGAAAATTCAATAAATATTGATTTACATTTATGAATCAAGCATTTTATATAGTGCATTTCCTTTATATTTATATCATATGTTAAGATGCATGAAGCTGTGTAATACAATCAACAGTATTTCAGTGTTTATAGTATTTAGTTACTTTTTACTCAAGTCTTGGACATCTTGCACTTACTAGTACTACTTGTAGGTGGTTATTTGGGCAATTATTTTAGTTTTTGGCCTTCATTTTAGACCAGAGTCAATGTCTCTGTCAACGTCTCTGTCCAGGTTCATGAGGGACTGGTACAATGCCCTCCCACCTAGTAACAGATCAGCAGATGAAGATGGAAGGATGTATTTTTGTTTCTGTTTTTGCTGTTCATGCAACATGTCAATCACTCCTGCTACATTACCATGTTTAAACTCCAAACTCACTGATTTATTTAATTTGCATCCCCCCCCTGTTTTTCACAAATACACTGATTTAAAGCCTTGAAAAGTAAGGAAACCTTCTGAACGTTAACGTAAAAAGGCCAATGTTTTCACCATATTCTGAATAATGTTATTATATCTGAAAGAAAACAGGGAAGACAAAGACTTTCCACTTATCCATTACCACATTGCAGGGACAGAAGTCTCCTCAACTGCCACCCAAATCACATCGCACCACATACCTTCCTGCGGGTGGGATTCTAACTGGGATTCAAACCTGTCCAGGATTTGAATCAATGTTTCACACAAAAGACGGAGACATTGCCTCTGGGCCAAAGTAGAGGCACATATTGAACCTGACAGGACAAAGAACTATGGACTCTCTTAGTTGCCATGAAACGACCCTCCAGATTTCTCCTCCTGAACCTTCTTTTGCTGAATCACCGCTCTGGTCCAACCCTCTGCTCTGTCTCTTCCCACTCACCACATGTGTTAGTTGTTTCTCTTCACTGTTTATTCTTCTAACTTCATGCGTCTAGTGTTTGCGGTGCTGATGACAGAGGGAAGAAGCTCTTTGAGGTCGGTGTTCAATTCTGGATCAACTCACCAGAGACAGAGACAGACAATGGAGGACTGAGGAAACCTTTACTGCTAGCATGTGTTTGGTTGTGCTGATGTGTGAGATTCTCTGCTGACAATCTCTTTATATATATACTTTTTTTTTTTTGCTACAGATGAGCTTAAAGAATGGGTGTTGTTATTTTTAGATTTGGGTGAAAAGATAGTTTCAAGGTTTAATTTTGAAATACAATCTAGATTTCTTTTGTTGTCTTGCAGTATGCTTGTGACCATGTGTGTGTCTGAGTGTGTAGAATAAATAATTCACCATGTACATGGCCACCACGCAGGGAGCCGGCTGGTGGCGGGTGATGGGGCACAAGGCCACGTGTCCAAACACAGTCCCATACACTGGACACACACCAATGAGCTCACACACTCCACTCCACTGTCCCAGACACTTCCTCATTATGTATCCACAGAGGAGCTGTAATCTGATGCAGATCTACACCCTCTCATTGTCTTTCTTTTGCCCTTTACCCCCCGCCCCCGTCCAACAGCTTAAAAAAAAAAAAAATCCATACAACCAGTCTTCCTCTGAATTCATCTCCTGGCATTTCTCCATGGACTAACCCTCTCCTTCTTTTCCCCCTTACAGGACAGTGACCTCCAGAAAAAGATTGACCATGAGATTCGGATGCGTGATGGAGCCTGTAAGCTGCTGGCTGCCTGCTCCCAGAGAGACCAGGCGCTGGAGGCGGCGAAGAGCCTGCAGACCTGCAGCACCCGTATCATGGCCTACATGTCAGAGCTGCAGAGGATGAAAGAAGCCCAGGTCATGCAAAAAGTCACACGGAGGTCATCCGACGCAGGGCCAATGGATGACAGATTGCCGTGTAAAGGGAAAGTGGCCATTTCAGGTGAGTGTGTGTGAAGAAAAGGGAACATTAGTTTCCTGTGATTTTATTGGGACTTCCTGGTCCTGAACATAAAAAAAAACACAGACTTAGAACTTTTTCTTTTAGTTTGATGTTTTCTAACATAATTTCTATTCTGCAAAATTCTGTCCTTGCTTTTCCTACTCGCACACCAATGTCTGGCGGACAGTTACAGCAAAGACTCGTTTTAACAGTGTCTGATTCTTCTTGCTGTAAAAAAAGACCCCAGCTCCAGTATAAGGACTGCTATTGTTCTAAAAAAAAATCTATGGAGTTCCAGGAAAAAGTAGCATTTATAGGACTGCAGATCCTCAGGGCAGGGACACTGATACCAGCCCCATGTCTCTCTCATTCCCCACTTTTAGAAAAAGACTGGTGGGATTCATCATTGTTGCTGTGCCTAGAGATCCTGTCATGTTGGTTCAGTGATTCTGCATTTATTACACCAAATGACTGACAATTACATTGAAAATAAAACATTTTTCATTTAGTTTTATTACTTCAGTATGGATTTTTGCTGTTTTTTTGTTATGTCCTATTCACTAGCCTGCATTAGGAGTGTTGAATTAGTTGATACATCATTTTTATGTTAAAGTGCTAGTATGTTTAACAGAGTACATGTTTGTAAATGACAGGGGGAGTAGTGGAATGGTGAGGTTACAGGGAGCTGAGTTGGCGAGGGTGCAGGAGTTTTAGATACTTAGGATCAACTTAGGAGAAGAATAGAGGACAGTCAGGATGGAACAACTGGAGAAAAGATTCAGGAGTGACCTGTGACAGAAGAGAGTCAGCTAAGGTGAAGGGAAAGGTTTACAGGACAGTTGTGAGACCAGCCATGATGGATGGACTAGAGACACTAGGAATAGGTAGAAGACAGGAGGCAAACCTGGAGGTGGAGGAGTTAAAGATGCTGAGATTCTCTTTAGGAGAGACAAGGATGGACAGGATCAGGAATGAGGTGATTAGAGGGACAACACAGACAGGAAGGTTTGGAGAAAAAGTCAGAGAGGCCAGATTGAGATGGTTTGGACATGTTCAGAGGAGGGACCGTGGATACATTGGTAGAAGAATGATCCTAGAGATGGAGCTACCAGGTAGGGGACAAAGAGGAGATTGATGGAGGTAGGACATGGAGGTAGTTGAGAGTTAGTTTGTTTGTGTATACATTTGACATACTCCAGAGGGAACTTTAGAGGACACGATTATTATTATTATTATTCTTACTACTACTAATAAACCCTCCCTCTTGTCTTCACAGATCTACGTATCCCCCTCATGTGGAAGGACACCGAGTACTTTAAGAACAAAGGAGGTAAGGAAACCTCTCTGGAGTTACACATGGATTTGCAGCATAATTAAAATGTCCAATCCAAAGGTAAAAGCTGTGAATCATCGGTAGTGGGACAGAAATCATCCTTATATTTCAGTAAAACTCTAAGCTGGGTTTGTTAAAAAATGGTGCTGACCCAGGAATCTTCACCTGACCCATGAAATAATTGTCCCAGCTGAATTTGCTGAAGCTCCACAGCTCAGCTCCTTCTGTTGATCACTACAGTCTGCTGCAGCCGCTCAGATAATTCACAGATATGTTCGCCGTAGACATGAGCCAATCTTTGGCTTCAAACCCCTGACCCAGTGTTCAGTCTGGCTTTTCATCTTGGCTCTGAGAAGCAGCAGCAGAACACAGGTGCTAAACTGGGTCATTATTAGTAGAGCAGAGACAAGTGGATGGAAATGAAATCTTAAAAAAAAGGAAGATTTGAGGCTATTACTGCAAAGAAGGTCATAGGTTTCCTCCGGCGTTTCAGAAATCTTACAAAAGCAAATCCATATACTGGCCCTTTTCTAACCTCCTTCCTCTCGACAGAGTCAATTTAGTTTCACCTCTGTGCAGATGCTATAAGAGCCCGCGTGTCCATTTTGTCCCTTGGCATTTAACTGAAATTAATTCCTCATGGCCTGTGCATGTAAATGAAGTTGGGAGACAAGTGGAAGAGTCTTAACAAAGCTTAATGAGGCTGTTAGTCAAGGTCATTAAACACACTGAGATATAAACTAAACCCAGGAGGCAGGGAAACGTAAAGTATGTGTGTGTGTTGTTAAATCACAATTGTACTCGAAGCTCATCCTTGGAAATATTAACTCCCCGTATGTCCAGTGAGGAGAGGAGGAGACCACGTTCTTTGACCTGTCCTCCCCCCATAACCTTCACATTGTATGTGATCAAGAAAATATTGCCAGTAGAACGAGGATGGCTGGTCGTGCAGGGCCGGGGTTATTTATTTTACAGCGATGACACTACAGCTATTGTTTTTTTTCCTATTATGGATGTGATTGTGTTTCGCCTCCCCATAAATTTCTGTTGGGGCATTTTTACGAGGCCTATTTATGAACTGAGAGTTCCCTTCCATGACTTGAGTTGTTGTCCAGGTCTCTGCACCTACTGGAAGTTCTCACACCAGCAGCCTTGGCCACCAGAGGGCTCTAGGTACCATATCAACTAGTCCACAGGTTGGGCTGGGACCACTGTTGTGTTCTGAGGAAGAGACAAGACTGTTGTTATTCAACTGGTGGCCCACAGGTCAAACCGGGCCCACTGAACCTTCCACTCCGGCCTGTACTTAGATACCAAAATAGATCTCAAATAATTTGCTAGATTTTTTTTTTTTTATTATTGTCCAGCTCCAGTGTAAGTGGACTATTGTTGCTATTGGAAAAAAGTAAAAGTTCTACAGAGCACACTGCTGATGACTGGATCACATGACATAAATATTTGTCTTTTGATTCTGACACTACTTGTATTGTTTAAACAAAGTTGTTGCGATCCATCCATGTAGCTGTGATAGATACAGTTTATAAAGAAGTGTCCTCAAAGTGTACCCATCATCCTTTGCGCTATGGGGTGGCAACACTGGTAATGGTTAAAAGTGATCTGGATTCTGACAGGTAGGTTAACATTAAACTCCAAGTTTATTCTGTGTCAGCCTTGGTATAGAAGGACAAAAAAAAGCAAATGTACAAAAAAATATTGCTGCTTTTAGACTCTCAGCCTTGACCTCTTCAACAGGAAATAGAGGTCACATGAAAATAGATTTAATGATGCAATAAAAATATCTAGTCTGAACAAAACAGGAAGTCTCTACATCCCACTTCCTCAATTTGCTTTAACCATTCAAAAGTTGAGAAGGATAGAGATGTACTGTTGAAATGAAGCCAATGACTAAGATTTTTTTTTTGGTTTTGGATGACGGTAACTTCGGAACATCCTTAGAACAACGCAATGTGTGTGCATTTTCCAACCAACTTCATTTTTTTTTTCATCATTATATATTTTCTTAGTTATGGGCCAATTAAGCTGTAGTAAACCAGGTGTTACAACCAAGAAAATGTCTTATATGTGCATGTTGTTTGGGCAACACACCTTCTTACAAAACTAAAACATTATCTGAAATAGATATATGTTCTTTCAACTAAAGAAGGAAATCTGCTAAAGATTGTAGAGACTCAATTTGGACATATATCAATTTTTTTTCCATGAATAAATTGATTAATATATGTGACTTCTCTACCATTACATGGCAATGATTAAAAAAAAAAAACATTTTTAACTGGCTGGCACACTGCTTTCTGCAACTGGATCACTAGATGTCAGTGTGCAACCTTGAGATTTTATTTTCTTCTTCTTCTCCCTGTTGTTCTCTGCAGAGCTCCATCGATGCGCCGTGTTCTGCCTCCTGCAGCTGGGAGGAGAAATCTTTGACACAGACATGGTGATCGTAGATCGGACGCTCACTGACATCTGCTTCGACAATGCCATCGTGTTGTAAGTCCTTAAAAATCTGTGACTTCTTTAATTCTATAAAGACTCTGAACATTGATAGTAAATTAAATGTCCTCCTGACCTTGGTGTCCTCACAGCAGTGATGCCAGCCCTGGTTTCGAGCTGCGTGTTGAACTTTACAGCTGCTGCTCTGAGGATGATTACTCTGCAGGGAGCACGCCGAGGAAGCTGGCCAGCAAACTGAGCTCCTCGCTGGGACGATCGTCTGGCAAGAAGCTGCGGGCGTCCTTGGAGCCTGGACCCGGCAGCCCTGTCAGCAACGGGGGAGCGTCCCCTCTCCTGCTGCCAGTTCCTTCTGTACCGTGAGTGTGCTTTGATAGAATAATTCACCGAATGCTTGCTCATCCAAAATGACTCAATCGTGTCTCTGTCTCATCTTCTGTCTGCAGAGGCCCAAAGTATCACCTCTTGGCTCATACCACACTGACACTGTCACATGTCCAGGACAGCTTCCGCACACATGACCTCACCATCTCAGGCAATGGTGAGTGGTTGGTTCCAGCAGTCCACTCATGTTTCGTCTTTCTCTGAGGAGATTCAGGCTCTGTTGGAAATTGATTATGTCGTTCATGTTTTTTTTTTGGACAACTTCCACTTATTTTCTACATATAATCAGTGTCTCCAAAGTAGCCTCGCACGCTGCAGACAAGACAGGTGGATGGATTAATGTTAGGAACATTTTTTTTAATATACTGAAGCCTGTTCAGCTTCAAGTAAGATGTTGCAAGTGTTCCTGTACAGACCCGACCAAAGTAAGGCCCGGGGGCCATATACTGCCCATTGGGCATTGCAGTCCGGCCAACCATACCTAAATTATGTGATTATCCTTCTGGTCCGGTAGTCCAAATATTTGCCTACACAAGTGCCCAATAGCTGGATTGGGATCTACCAGTAGTAGATCAACAGTACCACACTCTCCAAATGTGATCCTGAGCAATAACATAAAAAATAATGGTAAATAAAACTAAAGATGTAATTATTTTTCAAGTTGCTAATCACTGGGCTTAAGTGAGAATCATATAGGTATTGAGTCAGACAGAATAACATACATAGCATAATGTAAAGAATATTCAGTTTATATAGACAAATATATCTAGAGTTTTCAATCAAGGTAGATCACTTCAGCTTGGTCATTTGAAAAATAGCTCACAAAAAGTGTGGACACTGGAAAATAATACCACTGTGACATTGTATAAGAAGACCGGCCTCCCTACTTCGACCTTATTGGGGTTTTTTTTTTTCAATTATTTTTTGTCAGATTATAATCTGCAGTCTATAACTGAGGAGAGCTGATGGAGTACAGTCAGAGCCGTGGCTCATCGAGCACTATTTCACTTTGTCTCCAGTTTGGACAAATATATGTGGTCAGGTCAACCAGGATACAGTTTTTATTTTATTTTATTTTATTTTCCAGCTGCAAATTGATTTCTGCACAGAGGGGAATAAATTATGTATAGTTACAGTTAATAATGAATAATAATATATTTTATTTACAGTGAACTTTTCATCCCTGGGATCCATGTGTTATAATTTTGTGGTTGATTTCCTTTAGTTTAAACTCATTTGATCAACCTGGGGAAATAATCACATCAGTCAATTAGCATTTTTGTTAAAGAAGGTCATAGACAAACACTGCTTTACTCTGTCCTGCATATATGACTGCAGTGTTAACGCAGGATCTTTTTTTTTTTTTCTTTTTTGAAACACTGCTTTTCTGTTTTGACCAACACTCCGGCCGACACACACACACTCTCTAACACCTCCACCCTTTTATTTTTTTTTCCTCTTCCTTTTCCTCGTATTCTGACAGACAGCCATTGTCAAGGTCACAGTAATAAAGGCCGTGGGCCAGTGAGGTGGCTGTAATGATGTGGGCTAACAAGGGCCCCGGCCCCGGCCCTCAGACCGACCGACCGACCGACCAACAGACAGACAGACAGACAGACAGGCCCCTGGTGTTTTATTCCTCTGCCCTTCAGCTGTAAAGTTTCACTGCTGAACTTCATGACGCCCCCTGCAGCTGCCACTCTTTAACGCCCCACTGTCTTGTTTTGTCCATTCCGGGGGTCACTTTGTCATAGACAGGCTGCTCTGTGTGTGTGTGTGTGTTTCATTATGTTTATGTTTGTATCTTAATGCCATGAGGGAATATTCTCTGACATTATTGTTGCCCCTCTCTCTCTTTCTCTCCTGACAGAGGAGTGTTCCTATTGGCTGCCGCTCTACGGCAGCATGTGCTGTCGCCTCGCAGCTCAGCCTCGCTGTATGACCCAGCAGATGATGAGTGGATGTTTAAAGGTTAAGGTAAATGTGGAGCTCAGCTCAGGGGACTCTTGGCTATTCTACCTCTGCAGAGAAGGTCATTAGCTGGTGGCTATTAGTGGAATTTTGCAAAAACAACACCATCAATCCTCCGGACACTCGCTGGTAGTTTGTAGCGCAGACAAAATGAGAAAAGATCACAATCTGAAGCAGATATAATTGAGGGGGTAGAAAAGTGGAATATATGCCGCCCTTGTGCAGAAATCAGATTTTTAACAATACCTCTCCTCTACTTCCTGCTATAGACTTTCTAATAATATAACTTTTTTTTTTTTTTATCTTTGCCTTGCAGCAGTGTGGTGCTGACCTTCAGAGTTGGACAAAGGTGTACGCGGTTCTCAAAGGAACCAGTCTTTTCTGTTACCATCGGCAAGAAGATGTGGAGGCCAACGTGGAACCAGCTTTTACGATTGGAATCAACAAGGTCAGAGAAAGAATCACGTAAAAACAGAGGAGAGAAATCTAAAGGCATTGGCCTTTTTTTTTTCCTTTTTTTATTTGATGCACTTATGGTGTTTGCAACAGAGAAAGACTTGAGTTTTTGCCAAGTAGATGAGCTAAATATAGAGGTAAAAAAGAACAATGAGCCAAGAATCAACCTGGAGTGGAGGCTCGAGAAGTAACAACAAAAATAACACTGATGCTTGAACATTTCTAGATGATATACATTTCTTTTTCCTTATTTCCTTCATTCATGGTAGCTATTAAAGAACTTTGAGCCCACGTCCATCCAGTAAAACATTAACGTTCTCCTGTCTCTGTCCTTCCCCTGTCTCTGACAAACCGACAGGGTCTCAATCATCTCATGGCTCATGTCTGTGATTCACTGCTGTCTGTGTGTGAGGGGTTTCCCCCCATTCTTTCCACACTGAATCATTGAATCTCTATGGTCTCTGACCCTGAGCGCACAGCAGAGCTGCAGACTGGACAGACAGATCAGATCATGTCTGTGTGCTCCCTTTGTTAGTCAGCCTGCAGAAGGAAGGTCACGCCAGTGAATGGAACAACACTGCCATCTAGTGGTAATTTAAAAAACCTACTCGGACGTAGTTGGACCCATCATTGCAGACCTTTAATTCTGTAGAATTATCTGCGCTGTTGTCCGGTACAGCAGTACTAAGTTGTGGCAGATAAATACCCCTTAATAAAATTAAATTTCTGGTGTATGAAATATTTTCCTACCTATAAAATTGTCCTACCCCAATTAACTGTGCATGGGCCCAACAAGGATTTATCAAGTGCACACAGCCTATAACTTTCTGCTACCAGACCGGTATACAAGGTTAGAATCTTGTATCAATGACTCTGCGTCATTTTGAGTTTATTGTTGTTATCTTCACTGAGAAAATATTTCCTAATCAAATATAGTTGCGTTATTGATGATGGAATCCTAGCCATTCTATTGGTCAGTTCTTTTGTTGATATGGGTATGGATCAAGTGGAAGTAATAGCTAGTTGGAGCCAAAACGAAACATTTATCTCAGTGGCCCGGGACCAATTCACCCATGGATTGGTTGTGGTCCTCAGACCAGTGGTTGGGGACCTCTGCAGTACAGTACAAGTGATTGTCTTTGTCTTTTGTTCCAGGAGACCAGAATACGAGCAGCAGAGAAGGACCCTCAGAGTAAAGTTCAGAATATCTGCATCAGCAACCAGTATGGAGGAGAGGAGGTCACTCACACTCTGACCACTGACAGTAGAGAGGACACACACCGGTGGATGGAGGCCTTTTGGCAGCATTTCTATGACATGAGTAAGTCATTGAATTTGCTCTAATACAGCGAATGTGTAGAAGAGTTAGATGTGTATAAGAGACAGGCGTTGAGTCCTCTCAACTAGATTGTCATTTATTTTGTAGTCCAAATCCAAAGAAAATCTATTGTAACAGGAAAA
>JAFBJS010005233.1:161171-195986 GCA_016785265.1 Paraplagusia blochii
CTGCAGTACAGTACAATTGACTGTATCTCTGTCTTTTATTCCAGGAGACCAGAATACGAGCAGCAGAGAAGGACCCTCAGAGTAAAGTTCAGAATATCTGCATCAGCAACCAGTATGGAGGAGAGGAGGTCACTCACACACTGACCACTGACAGTAGAGAGGACACACACCGGTGGATGGAGGCCTTTTGGCAGCATTTCTATGACATGAGTAAGTCACTGAATTCGCTCAGAGAATACAGGGAATGTGTAGAAGAGTTAAACTGCTGTTCTCACAAAGCTGAAGACTTTGGGACCCGTATATAAAACACTAGAAAATGCCCTGAATTTAACCTTAACTGAAATTTGCAGGTTACATACACTAACTTCTCTAGCAGTGGCTCGAAGCTGATACTGTACCTGTGTTTATCACGTTTAAAACGAAGGGAAGGAAAATATTATGGATAGGAAAATCTTCAGATATTGCTATAAATTTTCACTATAGGTAGGAAAATATTATGGGTACGCAAATATACAGAGATGGGTATAAATTTTTGCTATGGGGTAGAAAAACATATGTAGGAAAATCTTCAACGGCAGTAGAAATTTGCACTACAGGAAGGAAATATTATGGGAAGGAAAATATTCGGATGTAGGAAAATATTGTCGGTAGGAACATTTTCAGATATTTGTATAGATTTTTGCTACAGGTAGGATAATATTATGGGTAGGAAAAACAGAACAGAATGGCAGAATTGACGCGCAGTCATAATAAAGATGAAAAAAAAAGGCTTTTAAAAAAGGGACTTTTATTATTAGGACACAATATGAAGGGCCTCATCCTGGTAATTGGGCCCCATTCCACAGATCCGGCCCTGTAAATGAGAACAGAACATTAGAACAATATCCACTCAACAATGAGATTTATAATTCTAGAAACCCTGATCAAAATGTGTGCTTCACTTGCCTGCCTGCAGTCCAGATCTGTTTTTTCAATAGATTTAGAAAAGCAGAAAGCACTGATGGAAAAGTCTGTAAGTCTGTTATTTCAAACCCCAACAATGAATAAAAACATAACATCAGTAGAATCAAGTGTAAAAGTTCCTTTTTTTAACCGATTTGTTGCATTTAAAGCACTGGATGTTGAATGATCATCTGTATCTGTTGGTGGAGTCGTCTGTGTTTTCTCATGATTCATCTACAATTCTGTTTTTCTTGGTCACAGGCCAGTGGAAACAGTGTTGTGACGACTTGATGAAAATTGAACTACCTTCCCCGAGAAAACCTGCTCCTGCCACACCAAAGCAGGGTTCACTTTACCACGAAATGGGTAAGATTGATTCTTAAGTAGTAAAATAAGAAAAATATATTTTAGTCACCTGTTTGTATGGAGAGAAACACAACAACAGGAACTCTGTGCCTGCTCTGCACGCGTGTGTGGTGAATTCCTTCAGTCCATGTGCACGTTGAGGTGTCTTCACTCCAAAGTTCTCCTCACACTCACTCTCTGCTTTACCTCTGTAGACAGACTGGTTCTTATCGCTGATGTTCTTACTCACTCTCTGTCTTCTGTTTCTCTGTCTGAACTTCCCCTGTTTTTTTTCCAATCCTTCACTCCTTGACTTTGTCCTGTGTTATTACCACGTGTCTTCCCATGAATTACTCCTTATCACCTCCGTATTCTTTCACCCATTATCCTGCCGTATTGTTTCTAACGGCTGAATTATCATCATCCTTTAAAAAATCCTTTTTTTTTGTTCTCTCACTGCACCTGAAACCTTCATTTCCTTTTTCAATCCTTATCATTTTCTGCCGCCGCATCAAAAACAACCCGGTCCCTGCCTGTTGGACACCCTCCCTTTCCTCTCCACTTCTCCCTTCTAACCATGTTCCTCCTTTCCCTTGGCGTTCCTAACTCTCCTGGCAGCTCCTCTTTCCACACCCTCCTGCGAGGGTCTTCTGCTGCAGGATAACGCCGTGTCTGCTGAGATTCGCGCTCTGCTTTCGTCCTATTACAACGACAGGTGATGTAACAGGGGCGGGCTTCCTCGGTCTGTTTTTTTTTTTTTTTTTTTCTAAATGTCTGGGCCTAAAACAGACCGGACTTGATGGAGAACTCGTCGTGGAGCAAACAAAGCAAGGCCAAACTGTGTTTGGAATTCAGCATCAATCTCCAATCAATACTAAAAAAGTTAATACATTCAGACAGGACAACCTTGGGAAAACTCTGAGTGACATAAGGATGAAGACATGGAGCTTGGACGGTTCTTGCAAGTTTACGTCGCATGACCACATGAAAACAAAATGTTGGATTGATTGGTTGGCATGACGATGGGAAGTGTTGCACATGCTGGTGAATGATGGATGTGTAGAAATCTGTTGTTTTTTTTTTTTTTTGGTCCTGAAATATCTATAATATCACTACAATATACATTTAGGTTACCAGAAAATCACATGACAACATTAATAATAAAAAGAGAGATTTTTTCTTTCTATTTACTATGTAATACTGGTAACGCCCAGCAGGTGAAGATAAAGAGTCAGATGAGTCCAGGCAGCAATGACGTTGTGTAGTGAATCCAGGTCTGATGAGACAGTTGATTCAATGTCTGACCAGAAACTGATGTGCTCACAAAGATACTGACTGAAAAAATAGTAACAAACAAAAGTAGGATTCTAAAAAGACAAAGAATTGCAAATAAACAGCAACCATCTCCGCCTCACAAATCAGTATAGATAAACACTTGAGCTCAATCAAATAATATTTTCATTTGCCTTAAAACAGGGGTTTCAAACTTGTGGCCCGTGGGCCATTTGCAGCCCGTGGGATGATATTTTGCGGCCCCCACCTTGATGTGAAAGCTAAATTTATAATAATATTTTATATATTTGTTCTCCACATTTTATGGTTAATCCTATAGTTCTTCACAGTCTCCTTCTGGTTCAGTGTTGTATTACACAGACTCTATGGGAAACTATGGGAAATGATTTTTTATTATTATTTTTTTTTGCTTTTGTATTTGGTGAAATGATAGTTTGGGTGGAGGCCCTCAACTTATTTGAGTTTGAGACCGCTGCCTTAGAATGAATAAACACGTGGTTGGCAGGAAGTTGCCTTTACCGTGGGCCTCTGCACAAAGAGCATTCTACGAGGAAGAAAATGTTATATTTTTTGTGAGAGCGGGTTTTATAAAATTGGTAAAAGAAAATCTTCTTGAACAAAAAAAACATTGTGTTTGACTTTGTCATCACTGCCAATATAATTTCCATCACTACGTGGAAAAAGTGAATGTCTAAATGACTGAGCAGACACACTGGAGTCGTAAATGTATTCACAGTCATGGCGCCGTATCCTTAAATCTGAGCTTAAAATATTATGCAATGTGGGTTTTTTTATTATTTAATATTCAAGAAGCTTATTCTCCAGTATAAAATCTATAATTTGTCCTCTTTCCTTCCCTGCAGTTATTGAATCCTCTGATGATCTCAGCAGTACTGTGTCCGACATCCTGGCCCGGAGGTTGCAGGAGCTGGAGCTCCGCAGCCAGTTAGGCACCTCCCCCACCTGGATGTCTCTGTTTGAGGAGAACAGCCCTAAAAGCGCCGGTCGCTCACGTCCCTGTGCTTCTCGCCTGTCTGGCCACAGTCCCTGCACCCCTCACCGTCTGACCAGGAGCCCCGTGAGCCCACACCGCTGCCCCCAGCCGGGCCTCCTGTCCTCAGACGTGAGCCTGACCTCAGACAGCGACAGCCACCGCAGCACCAGTCCCTGCTCCCACCACTACGGCTGGCCCGAACCTTCGTCCAACTTCCCGATCCTGTCGTCCTCGCCCTCCCGTCTCAGACCTCGCACTTTGTCACTGGATGCTAAACTCAGCACGCTGCGGGGGAGAGGGTTAGGAGGCGGAGGCGGCGGCGGAGGAGGGAACTGCCAGTGCTCCTACCAGCCTCCTTCTTCCTCGCTCCTCGGTCCTAGTCCCATCTCCTCCCGCTCGCCTCGACTGCAGCACAGCACGCAGACCACGCTGTCCTGCTCCAGCTCCACCTCCAGCAGCAGCAGCTCCAGCAACAGCGAGAGCAGCCACAGCCCCGAGTCGTCTGAGGGGGCGCCCTTCTCGAGGCCTTCCCCGGTGCGACGCAGCCTCAGAAACCTCAGGGCCAGACTGGATCCTCGCAACTGGCTCCAGAGTCAAGTGTGAACCAGTTTCCTGGCAGACACTTCATCCAAAACCCGAGGTGAAAGAACCTGTCGGACCTTTAGCTGGCTGATGCATGAACCAGACTTCCTACTGGACGACAGACCCTCGAAGACCCTCCTGGGCCAAACTGGAATGTCTACAAAGATATTAATAATAAAGACAAGTGACAATCACTGCAGTGGTCTTTTGATTTTTGCAGGTTTTGCCACAATTTCCAAAACTCTATGGGAGGTACTCGCTCTGACAGGACCCAACTCAAGAACTTTCAGTGATTTCCCTCAGTTTCAGCCACATGGTCATTTCCCTCAAGGACATTTCTATTAATGCACTAGCAACAGTGTTCAGTATTTTTTAACAAAACAGTTTGCAGTGTTGATGATGAGCATGTGGCCAAGAATAATCGCGGCGGAAGAGTTTTCACATGTCTTCACTGTGTGAGTGTGACGTGGAGAGGTTGATGTTTCTGTTGCCTGTGATGAACTGTGATTATAGTCTAATTATTTACACAACACACAGTGTTTGTGGTTGATCCTAAACTATGCAGTTGTTTACCCGCCTGGTTACACATAACAGAAAATGTTCAACTACTTGGGATGACGATAGAAAAGGACTTTGATGAGAGACGTTTCACAAAATGCATTTTTACTGTACTGGTTATTACTGTGATCTCTTCAGGGTTCAGTCTGTGCTCTGCTCTGTTTTTTGTTTTTCCTTTTTTACACATTGACTGCATTTGTCAAAAAAAAAAAAAAAACACTCATCTGCCAATGTTATATTACAAATATAACACCCCTGCTACGGAAAAGTTGACTATGAATGAAACCTTCAACAGGATTTGCAACTGAAGGATTTATCTGTCCCGTAGAAGAAATTCTACGACGTAACATACTGTACCTGCCTTATACAGTACATCTGCCTTACAAACAGAAGGTCCTGGGTTCAAGCCCCTCAAACTCGTTGTGAATTTCTCCATTTTTGGACAAATAATGGTCTTCAATAAGAGTTTAGGGCAAAAGTAAAATCCAAATATAAAGTTTGGGAATATTCATAGTAGTGCTTTTATCATCTTTTTTTTTTTTTTTAAATAACGTGTCATATTTTACTTTTCAGAAAAAAAGGGGATTATAATATAACAAGCCATAGTTTATTATGTTCAGTATTCCTGCTGACTGCAGAGACCGTCAGCCACGGGGAAAAAAATCCAATCTAATGTGAAGGGCGTCAGTAAAATGATACTGATACAACACGAAAATATAAAGTAGAAATGATCTATGATGATTGTTTTCCCAACTGGTTTAAGAAAAAATAAGGTAAAAAAAAGATTTACGGTACTGTACGTTGCTGCCTTTTACAGGATTCTATTCATTCAGTGCAGAAAAGTTAATAAATAACACACAAACCTAATAACACAGATAAACAGCCTTTCGTTACCAAGTTGCTAAAAATGATCAGGTGCTGGTGAACAGCATTAGTTACTGTAAATGAGTTTTTATAAGTTAACAAATCAACCTCTCTTGGGTATATTTTGTTTATGTTATAGATTTGGTTATAAATGCAGCTATATTTACACCTGGTGAGAACAATGTTAACAGGTGATGTGCAGAACTTTAACAGTGAATGTTATAACCTCGCTGCAGTTTTCTTTGTTGGCAGGCTTTGTTGTTCTGCATGAACGCTGTTGTGGAAGGAACAGGACGAGACAGGAGAGGACAGGACAGGATGAGGTGGAAACCTGATGTTGAAATATAACAGAAATGACAATAAATGATGTTATTATTTACTACTGCTTGTTGGTGAGGCTGTTTTTAGATTAATGCTACATAAATATTGGGTTCATTTAGACCAGTGTTTCCTCTTAACTTTTTGGAGAACCATATTTTTAAAGTCACAGACCTGTGCGACCCAAGTCAATAGACACTATTCGTAAATCATTGATTTTTATTTAACATTAATATGAAATATTTATAATTAGTTTTATACAGTTTTAACCAAAGATAACAGTTATTGAACCAGCCTAAGTGGTCCCAAAAAAATCTCTTGTGACTCATGTGTGGGTCATATACCTGTCTTTGGGAAACAATGATTTAGGCCAGGTGTCTCAAGCTCAAATAAGTTGAGGTTCAACACTTGCACTATCATTTCCCAGAAGGACCGCGTCATCTTTCAGGGTTCCAAACAAAAAATAAATAGATAAATAAAAAATCAGTTTCCCTTAAATTCTGTGTAATACAACACTGAACCAGAAGGAAAAAAGGAGAGGGAGATAAAAATAAAAATAAAAACAAATCTATAAAATATTATTAAATTCAACTTTCACATCAAGGTGGGGGCCGCAAAATATCGTTCCACGGGCCACAACTGGCCCACGGGCCAAGAGTTTGAAACCCATGATTGAGTCAAATTGAACATGGTATTTTAGTAATGAAGATTAGGATTTTAATTTAGATAGAATGGGGGGCACAATAACTAATAACTACTTTGTCATAATAACGTGATGTCAGTGGTAGCCTCGTGGTTAAGGAATTGGAGGGTTGTAGGTTTGAATCCTTGAGATTCCAGGTACCCCTGAGGTGCACTGAGCATGACACTGATCACCACCACTGTACCTTTTTAGTGACGGGTTAAATGCAGAGGTGACATGTTGTTGTGTGCAGTGGTTTGGATCACAATGTCACAATAATGTGTTTGTTTTCCTTCCTTCCGTCTTAACTTACACTCCCTCTCCCTCTAACCTTTTCTCTCTCTCCTACTCAGTTACTAACCATGAAGATCCGTCTCCTTGCGAGACAAACCGAGCCTGGACAAAACACCAAGAACAGCAGATAGAACGCAGGCTTTATTGACAAGGTTTTCAATAGCAAAGCTGTCGCTCTGCAAATACTACAAAGTACTCTCACAGACATACAGTAGGAGGTAGTCGACACAGAGTCTTCACTGAGCATGGAAGTATGCATAGAGAAATACTATGGCCAGTGATTGAAACGTCTCGGCTGAAAACCCAGAAGCTCCCTGCTTTCTGTTCGTACGTAGTGCAGAGTCGTATCTTCTTTGTGCTGTTGTTAACTCAACATAAAGTAGAAAAATCAAACATCTATTCATGTACAGAGATACAAAATAAAACCACCATCGTCATCAGCATGTGTAACGGAACAACACTACTTTATATCATAATGTTTTACATAAGTATCATCTGTAAACAAAAAGATTTTTTTCTTTTTTTTTTACAAAGTTTGGCAATTCCATTGATTATATTGGAGTGCATAAGTAAAAGAATGTTGCAGTGATAAAACTTTTCATATTGTGCACTTCAGTTTGTTCTTCACTCTCCTTAGCAGACACTACGAGGGTTGGAGGCCCGCAGCGCCACACCGGCTAGGGTTCTCCAGGCGAACGTTGAGAACTTAGCGGGGCACGTTCCGGCTCTGGTGATGTACGTGGTCGCCAATCGATGAAGACGCTTTGCACCGAAGGTGTTGTAGTGACCGGGAAGGACTTGGTCCACCTGGTGAAGACGTGTGACGACAGTTAAATAACAGAAGGAAAACAGTAAGTCTGTAGTGTAAGACAGTTAAAAAAAACCCTTAAGAGGATTTCATTACTTTACATATTAAGCCACAGGTAATCCTGAATTTAATTTTCAGGGATTATTTCTTATTCCTACATTTGGCAAGATTTTTGCTGGGAACAGAAAGACAGTGCTGTACTTCTGATTTTTTTTTTTTTTTTTTTTGGTATCAACAACGTGCCAAGCCATTTCAATCCTTACTGTGGTAAAAAAAGAGTGTGCTAGTCACGGGTCTATAGAACTACAGTCATGGAAAAACTTATTAGACTACTCTGCTGTTTTCTTCAATTCCTTGTTCCTCTTAATGCCTTGTTCCACTAAAGGTTTATCACCTGGGGGAAACAATGAACACAAAACCATGCAATGACTAAAAGCACTGTATTTGTCCTGTCTCTTATACACATCTGAACATAACGACTGATCACAGTGATGGAACTCCACACTGCTATTTTTTTTTAACACAGCCCCTGTCTCTTATACACATCAGTGATTTTTGTCACTGTCAATAAAACCATGTAAAATGGCCAGAAATCAGCTCTGAAATTAAACTGAATTATTAGCCTTTTTTGTTGTTATTATATTTGTCCAGATTAATGTAGATTAAGTGGAAGCAGACTTTTAAATGGACAAGAAATTAAAGAAAGAGTGGTCTAATAATTTTATCCATGACTGTAGATTAGCCTTTGCTTTGACTCAGATCAGTGTCAAACTCATCATATATTGAGAAATTGACTAAAAACGTCCATGTTTTCCCTTCTCTCTGGGTATGAGATGGTGTTTTTTTCATGTGAATACACTGAATCTGGAACAGCCAAAGCTCATTAGTATCAACACATGAGCAATTGTAAATTGTAAGTTCACACATCATTGGTATTTGTTTCTTATTCGGTCTCTTTGTTGTCTTTTCAGATCATTTTCAATGTAAATCCTTCTTTACAGAACAAAAGGCATGTGCTATGACAAAAAGCATGTATTATTAATATTTATAACAAATTCTGAGAGTATGTTAGGGCTGCATACTTGTGGGTCAACTATAGTACACATCTGATTTTATCTCGCGGGCCAAATATAATTACACTGCGGGCCAGATTTGGCCCCCGGACCAGAGTTCAACACCAAGATGGTAACATCCTAGGATGGTTTATGGCTCCCAGTGGGCTCACCACCCACAGCAAGGTACAATGTGGAGCAAGTAAACAGTGGAGGCGTAGCAGTTGACTAAGCAAGGCTTCAGGTTCTAATCCACCTGCTGCCAGGTTGCCACTGAGCAAAGCATTGTCCCAACCCACAAAACCTACCATCCACAGAAAAGTTGTTTATGTGTGATATTGAATGACTCAACTTTACTTTGTCTTCCCACCAATCGAGGGTGGAGTTGTGAAAAGAAAATTTCTAAATTTCAAAACAACAATATCTATTCAAACGTTCAGAAAAGTAGCTTTCCTGATCCATAAGTGTGGTAATCAAACGTTGACCGCCAGTGTGTGGCAGTGTTACCTCTTCACTGTCCACCAGTCCGACCAATCGCTCGCAGCTGCTGACGTAATCACTGACACGACTGTAGGGCAGCCAGTCAATCATGGCACCGTCGTACACCACGTCTCCACTGAAGAGCAACTTATTGTCTCGGTCGTGGAGGCAGATGCTGCCCCTGGAGTGACCGGGCATGTGGAGCACGGTCAGCTGTCGGTCGCCCAGGTTGATGACATCACCTAGAAAAGTAGAGAGAGAAACCAAGAAACCAGTTTAATCTATTCCACGGCAGGCGTTATTGTTCGATCTGCTCGTATCTCGATTGTATTTTCCCCTTTTAAAAATAAATATGAACAAATATATTTTTCCAGCCCAGCAGAAATATACTGTTAATTAATTTTAAAAAATCCTGCGCTATATATAAACATCTAAAACATAGATGCAAAGGATATATTGATAGTATATTATAGTTAAGAGAACATTATATATTATTGACAGCACAACAATGTGTAAATACCCCTTACTGTAGTTTTTGTTATTTGTTTTACTATTTTAGTTTTATTTAACCAAAAAAACTAACAATAAAATGCTTAGACTCTGAAGTCTCCTCCTCTGAAAGCGCTTTGCCCAATTCATCTTAGTGCTGGTCAACTCCAAAGCTTGGACAAACATCAAATTTTCCGTCTCGCTCGTCTTCATCTCATCTCACTAAGCGAGACAGAAGACGACCTGAGATCAGATGGCCAGACATAGCTTGTATGAGCAGTTGTAATGCATGATTTCTCATATCGCGGAGAAAATCTAGCAAATGTTATTTACTCATAATTTGGAAACATGCATCTTTAGAGTAGCTTGTATCCTGAAAGCCCACTGTAATACACTTTCACTATTATTGTTTTGCTCAATTATCGATAATCCTTAATTGTTTCCAATAGTTACGTCATATTACAGTGTCACAGACTTGATATGACATCATCAGTTGTTCCTGACACACAGGGCTCGACTGTGACAGGGTTTTAACTGCACTGCAGCTGCGGCTCTGACACAGCAGAACAACTCCACCGATTCGGCTGGTGCTGCAGAAAATGCACCATGGAGAACTAAAAATACTTAAATGTTAAGTATGGGTTTTAATACAGACCCTCCAACAGAAAGTTCACTCACTGTCTGGTATTATATTTGTATCAGTCCGGGCTGGAAGAGTTAGAGAGCAGTGAAACATGGTTAACACTTAAGGTGTATTTTTTTTTTTTTTTTCAAAATAAAGTCACTACTACACCTTAAAAAAAGGGACATGTTTGTCATTTTCCTCATGTTGTGATGGATATGATGTGACTCCTAACCTCTACTTCCTGTCCCAAGTGTAAGTGAATACATCATTCATCTGCACGGAACATTTTCTAAAAATAGAACTGCTTTGTAAGTACGGATGACAAAGGCCCATTGCAGCTGCTTTACCTCCACTGTTACATATTGGATTTGGTTTGTGTCTTCAATTAGGGGAACAACACAGAGACAAATGTCAAACAATTGTCTCCACAGCAGGCAGACTTTGGCAAAAAGGCTTTAACTGGTGGACATAAAAATGATCAATGTGTGGTATTTTACAAGGCTGGTGGTGTTAGGGTTTAAGTAGTTTTTTTTTTTATGTTTTTGAGTTACAGCTCTCCTCCGGTGGAGGAATGCAGATGAGAGCACTTACATGATGGTCTGTGTTCAGGTCAGCTACTGTCCTGATTCTGTGTTGTCATTTTGACCCTGTCTAGCCATAATTCCTACACTTTTATGAGCGATTTTATGTGAAGTAATCAATGTTCTGAAAATCCCTTAGCACATCACAGTTTCAAATTACTCACAATTTACTTACTCACTCAGAAACCTGATCCTGTTTAGTTGAACACTGCAGATACACTAGTAGGAATTGTGTCCTTCTAGTTTTTGTTTTTACAGAGACCTAGTTGGAGAGTTTCTGTAATTCTCTCTTAATTATTTGCTGTAAAAAAATGTTATATATATAACATATATATGTATATATGTGTATATATGTGTATATGTGTATATATGTATATATATGTGTGTGTGTGTGTAGAATATTGTTAATGTTTGCCCTAATCATCATGGACCAGTGACAATCATTGCATTGGCTCCCTGTGGACTTTAGGACTGATTAATAACTAGACTAAAATCCCACAGTGAAGTGTCCTTTCAGTTGTGTGGCCCCACGACAAGTTTTTGGCCTTGCCTTAGAAATTGTCCTTTCCCAGAATTCTCCTCCTTCCCTATGATTAAAATGTGAATCCCATAATCCCATATATAAGTAATATTGTTTATATATATATATATATGTATATATATATATATGTGTGTGTTTATATTGAGCATATCAGAGGTATGAAGTCACTGAAGGGCAGTGTCAGCTTCCAGTGTTGAGACAAAAGAAAAAAATGTAATAAATCATTTTCCCGTCAATTCTGTGTTATACAACACTGAACCCTCGAACCCTTCCCTAACTTGGAATTTTCCTGGGTGTTGTTCCTTAATCGATTCCAGGGTCTGAAAGGGCAAGGGGCAACAAGTTCACAAATGTGCTTTATAAATTAAAATAAAATGAGGAAAAAAAAAAAAAAATATATATATATATACAGCTTTAACTCTTTTTCACTCAAACTCTTCCAAAGCCAGGTGTCAGTAGTACCCAAACCCAGAAACTGAAGCCTGTCCTGCAGAGGAACATCAAGTTCTATCACATTTGCAAATCTCATCCTCCGACCCAGAAACATTCTATGATTCCATGGAAGGAATCGAAAAATATTCCCAGAGTCTGACTATAACGAGCTGTCTCCATCTCTCATTTGGCAAGTCATTTTGGTTCTCGGCCAAATTCCTCCTCCTACTCCTAACTGTGTCTGTAAATTCTCCAGTGGGAGCAGAGAAGAGCACAGTAATGTGCCGCAGCCATTAAATCATACCTAATGTTTCCTCCCTGATGTTTAGCACCGGTCAAGTACATTAAGAACACTTGATGATTACATCGTCTATTTCATGCTTCTAGCCTTCCTGTCTGCAGGGGCCACACTCCTCACCTCTCCTCCACTCCGCTCTCCTCCACTCCCCTCCACCTGTCCTGCACCTACCTTCCTGCAGGATGTGTGTCGGCTGCACTGCCTTCACTTTGTAGTGCCTTGCTCTCCATCCTGGACTGGGAGACTCGGCGATCTCCCTGTCACTCAGCCAGGTCACCGTTTCGAAGTTGTCCCCGTTAGCCAGAGCGTCGACCTCGGCACTGTGGACGCCCACCTGTTGGAACTGATGCAGACCCCCTGAGTGGTCAAAGTGGGCGTGGGTGGCGATGGCCAGCAGCGGGTTTTTCCTCTGCGGGTCTTTCCCCAGCAGCCCATTGGCGTCAATGTAGTCAGGTAAGCTCCTCAAGCCCAGACCGGTGTCTATGACCACATCCTGGTGGGAGCCTCGGAGCAGCCAGATGTTGGCCCGGTTCTCCGACTGGAAGAATCGCTCTTGGATCCAGAAGAGTCCGTCTCCGAGCGATTTGTGTGCGTACCAGTCGACTGCAGACATCCCCAGTCATGCGCTTGTCGAAACAGGAGTGGGCGTCGAGCTGTCAGGTACAGACGATGTGGTTGAGCAGTTACTGGCCTCCTTCTACGATGAGCTGTGTACCCATTGAGGCTAACGTCATAGTGCCTACGGACACGCCCTTCAACCAAAACAGCAAACTCATTGGTCAAAGTGGCGAGTCACAGTCGTCTTAAACAGGCCACTATTGGATTAAAAAAAGGCCCACCTTCTTACGCTAGTTATACGTAAAACTGACGTCGCCACATTGGTCCAGGCAACGCGGAACCAATGTGGCACACATTATTATTATTATTATTATTATTATTATTATTATTATTATTATTATCAAATTTGCGCAAGAAATTGAATTACTAGAAAAAGTACTAAGTAAATAAAGAACATAAGTATCATAGGTGCATCGTATTTAATGAGCAAAAATCATACCACTTAAAGAAAGATAATACCGGCAATTGTTGTGTAGTTGGAATGACAATAGATGCAAAAAACAACACAACAAAAAATAATATAATATTTATTATAATGACACCGATCTATTACTATAACAAATAACACCGTATTATTTCCAAAATATTATTATTATTATTATTATTATTATTATTATTATTATTATTATTATTATTATTTGGGCCAAACTATTCCTTGACGAATCAAGTCGTGCCAGGACCAATATGGCGACTTACGGTCTCACTTCGGACGAGATCAGAAAATCACACTCCGTTACGTCATACTCAGGGCGGGGTTTAACGGAATCTAGTTTAAAACACCTTTCACGGATTTGTTGTGTGTTGTACCCATTTGTACGCCGGCCGGCTTTAGCGTTCTTAAAAGCTGCCACCACTTCCGGTATATTTATTAGTTCGTTTGCGTACCGAACTCTGGGCTAGAAATGTTTAACTAAAGGACAAGCCAAGTGAACACAGAGTGGCTAGACCTGCTTTGTAAATAGTCCTCGTATAAACGGAGAGTATATGCTGTACAGTTTTCAGTGCAGTTGTAATAACATCCCACTAGTAAGTATCACTTACAGTTAACTCTAAACGCTGGTATGTCCGGGGTATTGTACAGTATTATATGCCACAGAGAGAAGCTGTCTCACAAACTTGCTTTGGTGTTAACTCATACCACACGTGTTTGGCAGTGACGTTTACCTGTCGAATGACACGTGTTTGTGTGTTTCATTTATTTTTTTACAGTCATGGCAGGGAGAGGTCGTGGAATCGGTGCCTTCACGTTCAACATTGAGGCTTTGGGCATCGGCAGGGGCAGCATGCCAGAGGCCAGGGTGGGGCCCAGCCCTCTGTTCCCGGTGAGTCTCTCCATCCTCCCTCCCCTCCTGTGTTTTTTACTCACTCTCTGTCCCATAATCCCATCTGTCTGTCTATCAACCAGTACTTTAATACTAACGTGTGTAAGTACAGCATGCAGTAAGGTAGCATGTAGTCTGTTCACAAGGTTTTTAGTGACTAAGTAAATAAAATGAACCTAAAACTGTGAGACTTCACTGAAATGACCACATTTGTCCAGAACACAGACTTTAAGCCTGTGCCACTGAAGGCTGGTGAGGATGAAGACTACATGTTGGCACTGAAACAGGAGATGAGGGGTGCCATGCAGAGGCTACCTCACAACATAAAGCCTCATAACAAAGCTGCAGGTGAGGATGGGAGCGATGCATTAGAATCCTGACATCTCAGAAAATCGGTTGCAGTGAAGTGAGTTAATGCAGCACTTTAGGAGCTGGCATTTAATAAGGTCTGGGAAATGTTATCAGAGAATTCTCATGGAAAACTTTAGCTGCAGGCTTTATCAAATTTAACTTCTTTAATGTGATCATACACAGTTATCTGACATCTGAGGAACCTGCAGATAATACTCCAGAATATAACTCAAAAAGTACCTAAGAGAACTAAATTATTATGTGTCAAAAACTATTTTGAAATGTAATTTAAACGGGACTGTCATCATGCAAACCTGTCATCATGCAAACCATTCATTTTACATTCTCCTAGTCTTGCAAACTTCCAAAAGCCAATTCGTTTGTTTAACTGACTAGTTAATATAAGCCATAAAAGCCATAAAAAAGCCATAAGACATAAAACCACAAACCCATGTTATACCCTGTCTGTTCTACAACGGTCAGTAACACTATATTGTAATCAGATTTTGCTGCTGGGATATTGTAATAATTGCAAATAAGTCCCTTAACTAAATCTCAGTCTTGACAGTAAGAGTTTACTGATGATTTTTTTTTCCCCTGTTAAAATAAAACAGAGGTGGAGAAATACACAGAGCGATATTTAAAGCAAAAACAGATGGTGGCCCAAGAATGGATTCCAGGTATTGACATTAATTTGTGTTTAAGAGAATGTACCATGAAAAACTCAGTATAGTAAATGTGGTTTGTTTTGTTTGTTTTAGACTGGAGCATTTTCCCTAAAGAATTGATGCCACAGAAGAGAAAACCTCGGGCAGGTACACTGGGAAACAGAGTTGATGATTGTTCTGTCCTTTACCAAAGGGATAAAGAGTTCATGCTTCACTACCACAGGTGCTAAGAAAACAAAGACGGTACAAAGCAAAGATGCAAAGGATGTGCTGACCAAATTAGATGTAAGCCTTCTCCCTTGAGCTGTTTGCAACAATGTGAAAAGTTTCCATTTGTGATAATGGGAGTAAATGAAAAAATAATAACACTAATATTTCAGGAACTGGCAAAAGTAGAAGATGGGAAAACAGAAAAATCAGATGATGAGACCGAAAAGAAACCGGGAGAGGGTGATGAGGAGGAGGAGGAAGTGGGGGAGGAAGAGTACGAGGAAGAAGATTTGGAAGAGGTGAGAGAAGAATCTTGAGGTTAAAGTCCAAGTCCAAAAAAGGCCGGTGTGGCTGCTGGTTTTTGTTCCAACCAACCAAGAACAGATAGTTTGGCCAATCAGCTGACTGATGACTGATTGATTGAACTTGTCAACTCGGGTGTGCTGCTGCTGGTTGGTTGGAATGAAAACCTGCAGCCACACAGGCCCTTTGTGGAACAGCTTAGATGTGCCTGGTTTATGGTGATGGACACAAAGAATTCTGACTTATTTTTTAACTATCTGTCTCTGCAGGACAATGACTACATAGAAAGCTATTTTGACAACGGTGAGGACTTTGCTGCAGACAGTGATGACAACATGGATGGAGAGGCAACCTACTGAGCCAACAGCGGCAGTATGCTGAAGTAAATGATCACTGTGGCTTTTTCTTTTTGTAAAAAACATGTACATATGATTATCTTTTCATTAGTGCTCAGGTCAGGCGTTTAGTTAAATGTGTAATGTAAAATAAGGAATGCCAAACTGAGTGTGTGAACTGGCAATAATTTATTCAAAATAGATGTATTTATTTTCCAGCCTGCAGCACATTTCCACAGGTTGAAAGGCACATATTGTTGACGACACAAAATGCTTTGTCATAAAATAGAAACACAGTGATAAAATAAAAGGCAGAAAAATTCATATTTACTAGAATAAGTCTGAAAATTTCCCTCTACTCTCACCTGGCGTATAGTGTTTTGTTTTTTCTTTCATCAATCAAAAAAGTCTATTTCCTGTCCAGGCAGATTTAAAGAAAAAAAAATCACACAGGTTTGATGGAACAGAAAAAAAAAACACAAGCTGGTAACTTTCAATACTGATACTTTGAGTGAATTAAATTATCTGACACTACGACAGCATTTTTAATTACTTCAGCATAAAAAACAAAGAACCTGATGAAAGGGGTGATCTCCGTTCAAGTTGAGGTGGTTTTATTAGAAAAAAAAAAAAAAACACACAGAATATTGATTGTTTTGGACCCTGGTCACAGACATCTTACTGAAAGTAATGCTTCATAGTTTTTAGCGATGCTTTGAAAAAACAACCCAGATGACAAGTGTCCTCTATATTAATAAAAGTCTGTAAACTATTTTGATATTATCCAGGCTGACCATTAGTTGAATTTATCAAAACATGTTTGTCTACACAGACACAATAGGACCAATTTTCAGCCAAACAATGCTCACAAGACTATGACAAATTGCAACACCCACTCATTTTATTAGTCTCTCATCTAGATATGAACCTTGCAAAGACAACAAAAACTTGCTATGTCTTTTCATGCCCTGCATTTTCACCCACCCCTGCTTTGTCCACATCTTTAACCGCATTTTCAATATGATGTTCAGCAGCAGCTGCTGCATTGTTGTCCCCTTCCAATGAAAAGTCCAAATTATTGCCATTCAGATGTCCAGGTTCCACGTTCTCGCCTGTATGAACACTATTGCCGTGATGGCTAACCTCCGCTTTCATTAGGACCTCATAGTACAGCAGGTAAAATACAGGCGTGATGATGCCAACAACCAGCATAATGACCACCGCAGTCCACCATCTCATACCCCAGTCCGCCCCGTGGTAGGGGTCTTTCCGTTTAACTGGCTTGTACTCTTCTTCTGCCAGCTGCGGCTGCTGCAGTGTTAGGGAAGAAAGCACTTCATCCAGACTGACCCGAGAAGGGCCGGTGGATTTAAATAGACGCTCAATGTCCTTGTCCTTCTCTAGGAGGAATCCTTCTACGCTAGAAGACGTAGAAGACGAAGAGTCAGAGGATAACTCGGAAGGCAGCGATGTAACCGGTGAGGTCTGAGGAAGTCGACTGGCACCTGTGGGTGTTGGAGGCTTAAGAGGACCAGTACTGTGAGTCTCAGTCAACACACTGAAACGCTTGACGGGAATCTTTACCGAACGCAGGGCGAAGAAGTCCTGCTCTGTCAGCAGGTTGTTGGCCCGCTTGATCTCTGCAACCTAGAAAAAGCGAGACAATAATTTGGTTTAGAGCAAATTACTTATTTACTCTGAGATGAAGAGCTGATTCCTGAGGCAAAACTGATACCTTCTAAAAGGCAAATTATATCTAGGCAAAACACAAAAGTTAATTGGAAAGAAAAAATCTGACTCAAATTTTTAATAATTGAGAACAGGACAGTTATATTAACAGATGTCTCAGATAACAATAAAATTATTACAGTACATGACACTAGAGTCAGTGGACCTGGGTAAGAGGAGGTCATTTCATCTGGTGAGATTGTTAGAGTAGAAGATACAGAGGACAGGGTGAGATGGAAATTGTTGACTCTCTGTGGCAACCCCTGAAAAAAAGGGGACCAACTTTTTCTAACACTATCGGTTGAATCTACAGACTTACTGAACAATGGTACTGTAGAGCAATGCTGTTGAGAGTGTCACCCTCGTGGATGTCTCTGCTCAGGTAGATAATATCGTCAGTCCTCTCTCTGGACGTGCTCCTCC
This sequence comes from Paraplagusia blochii, assembly GCA_016785265.1. Lineage (NCBI taxonomy): Eukaryota > Metazoa > Chordata > Actinopteri > Pleuronectiformes > Cynoglossidae > Paraplagusia > Paraplagusia blochii. Next base: position 179,308 of record JAFBJS010005233.1, read on the forward strand.
GCTGTCTCTCTTTGCCTCGAGACCGCAGCTCGTAGATCTCGCTGTCCTCCTCTGACAGGTCATTCTCCGAGCCATTGTTTGCAAATAGATAGGCATGACCGCCATTGGCCGGCTGCACCATGGTGGCTGACTGGAACCCATAGTGCTGGCTTCTACCAGACATTTTTCACTGTGTTACAGGAAACAAAAACAAACAAAGATCAATCCCAAATTAAAATACAAGCACACTCTCAACTTTATTGTTATATACACCATATATCCAGCACATATGGGACAATGAAATTGCAGTCCTCTCTGACCCACAGGGCAAAGGCAATACAAAACACACTACAATATGAGAGAGAGATATTTACAAGACGTTAATCGATGGACATTGTATAAACAACCAAACAGTTGGAGTTTCGTGATGACCACAGTAAATAGGATGAGGTAGTATTTGAAACAATGGCATACATTGTAATACAGTGCAAACGTGTGGAGTCTTTTTATAACAGTGCAGTGTAAAATACAGTATAGTAGCGCAATGAATACTTGAGACCAAGTGATATAGTGTGAAGTACAGTATACAGTACAGTAGTGCAATGAATACTCAGGGTAATAAAGAGTAAAATACAGTGTGGTAGTGAAATGTTTGCAGAGTGTTTTTATGATAATGCAAATTGATACAATGTAGTGCAGCAGTGTGTGTGTGTGTGTGTTTGTGGGAAAGCAGGGACTGTGTATGGGAGAGTATCCATCTGTGAGTTTTGTGTTTGAGGCAAATGTTATCTTAGAGACACATTATGATCAAGACTGTAGCGTGAACCTGTGCTGATGTATAAACATACACACGTTATCAATCTATTTAGCCTGATTTAGTTATTTACAATAACTAACACATTTGTACTCTTCCAAGTATTAGGTATAATTCCTGTTTTGTTCTCATATGAACCCTTTTTTTAAAACCAACATGCCATTTCAAGGTATGAGGCAATCAAAAATCTACATTACGTACTGGCAGTTGTAGCCTCTGGTTTTAGCTTTTAAATGTAGTCAGTATATCTTCATACTCTAATTAAATCAGTATAACTACATAATGTAATAACTGACTATTAAAAATTTCAAAGCATCCACGTAGCATCAGTTTACTTTGACATTTTCAAAGTAAACTGTAAGTAAATATCCCCTCAAACTATTTACATAAAATAGAGCCACATCCAATGTTTGACATTATTTAACGTACACCTGAGGGGCAAAAAACAAATGTCTGAGTGTTTCAAGTTAATGCCTTTGCTAGTTAGACAAGAATCCCCAGTTTGACTGTGTCATTTAAGAAAATAAGGATCACTGGTTCATATGACATGATCATTTTTCTTGCATTCTCCGTTTAAACACTTGGTGAACAAAAGAAATATAGCTGTTGAGAATTGAAATAATTTCGATTTAATGTGTTTAACATGATGGGGTTGCCGTCGGGGACAGCCTGCTAACACCAGTTAAAACAACTACTGCTTTTAACGCAATAACCTACCAAATTGGGATAAATAAAATAAACATATACCTTTTTTTTTCTTTTCTTGAAATTACCAGTGTTAGTTGTGGACTTTAAGACGATGGCGAAATGTTGTTTAAGTAACATTGCTCTTTTATTATCCAGTCAGCCATTGATAGTACAGTACTATCACCTTCTGATAACTTCTGATAATATAATACCGCTTATATTCTATTGTTTTATTGTTACCAATAGCGAAACCCCAGAGACTTGTTCAAGGTTATGAAGTACAAACAAAGTGCAGGTGGCTACAGTGTTTTACAGTATTTAAGTCAATACTTATGGAGAATAAACGACAAGCAGACGAGGATAGCGATTCTTTACCAGGCAAAAATGAAAGATTCTAACTTATGTGAAGGAAACACAGTCTGTTTTAAAGCGAACAAGTTTAGTTTACTGTTTACTGGCAACTACAGTAAACTAAAACGGAACATATGGACCAAGACACAGTAGCGCTCACCGTCCACGTTGATCGCACTGCATAGGTGGATATAATCGTTGACCAGCTACAAAACACCACGTGTATAAGAAAGTGTTTCTGTAGGAAAAAGTACGAGCTACAAATCGTGTACTCATTAACCCGAACACTGTGTATACGTGGATTGAAGAGCCTGTGCTAAGCTAACGCTAAGCTACCGTGTCAGTAAGGTGTGTGGCTACTGTGGATTACGCAGATTAGTTTGGTCTACAGACATCGATGGTTGATTATGTTTTAGAATTGAGAAATTAACTTACCTTGAAAAGTGAACGCAGACGAGTCAGTTATTCAAGATATAATCCATTATTCCACCCGGAGATTACCCTGTATCTCACCACCTCCAGCCTCCTAACCACTACAGAGCTCCTCGCACTGCGACCGCTCACGCCACGTCAACAACACGCTTACGTAATGACGTAATCAGCATCAACAAACTCCGTTCCAGACCATTATGTGTAATCGCTAGAGGGCGGTGAAGGACAGATAAGATAAAAACAGGCAAATCAATTGCGTTTCGTTTCACACAGGTCTGATAATATAAATGACTTATAGGATAAAACTAAATAAAACATTTTAAACTATAATTTATAAACATACATTAATATTTATGTTTGATATTAGGATACAAGCCTATGACTCTTAAAATTATGTATCTTTTTATTTTTGTTGATTTTTTTTGTCCCTTTTTCAGGGTTTGCCACAGCAAATCAATAGTTCCCATCTGCCCCTGTCCTCTGTTTCCTTAACTCTGACTCCAACTACCTCCATGTCCTCCCTCACTGCATCCATCAATTTCCTCTTTGTCTCCTACCTAGGAGCTCTATCTCTAGGGTCATTCTTCTACCAACATGTCCCTCCTCTGAACATGTCCAATCTCAATCTGTCTTCTCTAGCTTTTTCTCCACCCTTCCTAACCCTAACCCCTGTCCCTCTTATAACCTCATTCCTGATCCTGTCCATCCATCATGTCTCTCCTAAAGAGAATCCCAGCATCTTTAACTCCTCCACTTCCAGCTCTGCCTCCTGTCTACTACCCACTGTATCTAATCCATCTAGGCCTGGGCAATTATTTTGACTCCTGGGTCACAGGTGGTACTGAAAATTGAATCACGGGGCAGGTCTGGATCAGAAAGATTGAGTATCTCCGTGAACTAAGATAAATGATGAGTAAAGTACTGAATAAAGGCTAAAATGCTTTAATGCTTTAAACCTCTTTGAGGCCATCTATTGGGAAATACTGGCTTTGCAGGAAAAATGCAGAAGGATAAAAATAATATAACTTAAAAAATATAATTTGGACAAGTTGGGCGGGCCAGATTAAAACGCCAAATGGGCCGTATCCAGCCCACGGGCCTTAGTTTGCCCAGGTCATCATGTCTGGTCTCACAACTGTCCTGTAAACCTTTCCCTTCACCTTAGGTGACTCTCTTCTATCAGACTTAAACGTATGTATCCAATATAGAATGAACTTGAATTTAACAACAAATATTTCTAAGATAAAGTTTTATACAGTTTGCAGCCCAGAGTGTTTGTTGTGGCGATAGAGCCTTGTGCCTACTATAACCACTAGATGGCACTCTTCTCCACCCTTCTGTGCAACCTACACAGACAAATGGGATTAAAACATCTTGGCTCATTAGCCATCCACGCAGAGACGAGCTGAAGTCAGGGAGTAACACAGTGTTTTTTTTCCTCTGCTGGCTTTCAGAGTCGTAGTGTGTACAGTAGGAGTTGCTCTCACATGGCTGCAGGAGCTCGGAGCTGAGAGGAGAGGCTCCACCGACCGCTCCAACTGCCCCGATTCTCCGGCTCTTCTGCGCCCTGCATGCGCTTCATCCAAACCCCGGGGACGGATAGCGGATAGGAGGAACAAGACATTCCACCGGGTTTTGTTTGGTTCGCATTTCAACAAAAGCAACACAATGCAGCTTTTCACCACCGCCGCTTGACAAGAGAAGGAGCTGCAGAGCCCAGACGCGTGAATCCATGTTGACCCGGGCTATCAAAACATCATCATAACCCTTTCCATTTCTGTCGGAGAGAAGGGACGAGCAAGGTGTCAGGTAAGTTGGAAGAATTCCATTTTATGTGTCAATGAGTGCTTGTTTGTGGATTGGAGTAATGGTGTTGGAAACTTTGGCTTGTTGATCTTATCTAACATTTGGTGCACATGTCTGTGCCCTGATGCTGGACTACAGGGTGATAATGTTGGCAGGAATGAAAGAAAGAAAGATAAAGATGAGAATATTTGGCTTTTTTTGCAATATGTCCATTTTCCACGAACGTCTAACATCAAATATCAAAGAAACACGATTCTGATAGGGACTTCTGTAGAAGTATTTTGCATTAATAATACATCTGACCACTCTTATCTCTCATATCTTATATCTACTTTACTTTCTTTGATACTGTCCATGCGCCACAGATTCATTTTCGGCCACTGAGTCCGTCAGTTTCGGCGGTAACCCCAGGCGCTCTCGCCTGCTGTAAGATTAACAGTGAGCGTGAAGAAAAGCAAACAAACGAGCGGCGATCCACAAGTCATCAATTACAGCAGGCATATTGAATAACACTGTCAGAAAACGATTAAAAGTGCTTTTGGCCACCGCTAATTTCCCTTTGCGCGGTGCCAAAAATGCCCCCGTGGAGCTGCGAATAAAACTGAAAAGCCTAAATATTGATTCAGCGCAATCAGTAAATGAATGGCCGGCGAGCCCATTGAGGACGGAGACAAACGCTTCCATGGTTACATGCAGGATCTCCAGTGTGATTACTGCGCTTTGTGTGCGCGTTTTTCTGTCCTTCCCACTGAAATAAAACAGCAGCGGAGGAGGGAGTGGGGGGAAACTGCGCACGAAAACACTCCGTTGACTAATCTATAGCCTTCATAAGTAATCTTGGCACACTTGGAGTTGCGCACATGTGCTGATACTGTTAAATAAACGAGTGTTGCCCGCCCGCAGCCTCTTTGTGCTGCTGCTGCTGCCGCTGATGTCTTGCGTCTTTTACGCACATGTCCAGGCTCTGTGATTTAAACCCCATCATATACGTTGGGTGGGTGAATAATTGAACATGAACATCGTCTCTCCTTGATCTGACATGATGTCATCTTAGTGCGTCCTTCGCAAATCTCTTTTGTTGCCTCCCCTGTGCTGCTTTAGCAGAGTTAATTCCTTGTTCCCACAATACGCGAGGGAAGGAGGGAGGGAGGGAGGATGGGACTCTTTCTATATCCATTCAACTCTTACACCTGCTCCTTAAGAAGCCTTGCACATTGGTAATCTTTTTTTAAAATATATTAAACCACATAACAACCAGTTTATTTGCAATTATTTTATTTGCAAATATTTTCTCCACATTTGCAAAGAAACATCAGACCCTGGTCAGGCTGATCATTGTTTTCTCAAACTTCTCATTTTAATATCCGTCATCTGTGATGGTGTCAGCATGTTTTTGGACGTTTTCATCCTGGCTTGCTCTTATAGCCTAGACCTTTTGTTAATATCACCGTCTGCCTGGCAGGGGTCAGCCCCCCCCAGTATGTCCCCCGAGTGAGGGTCTGAATGTGATTCACTGGGCGGAAACTGTTTTACTGCTTGCCTCTTTCCCCTTCTGTCTCACTGCCTAATGGTTGTGCTGTACAAAAGGGGACATAGTGCCATAAACACAGCCTGTTCATTGATGAAAGGTGCTGAAGGGCTGCACGTTGCAGACAGCATGAGATTAATGTTTCCCCGGGATGAGAGGACTTCCCTGCTCCGTATGTGGGGAGTGAGGGAAACAGTGGTTGGCAGCGCATCCCTGCACAAACTTCAGCACCACTGCTGAAGGCTGAAGCCACACACTGGGACAGAGTGCAGCGGTAAATGAGACCTGGAACCAGACCTGCAGTTGTACTGTTGTGGTCTGGATTCAACGAGGTGCTGGAGTAGTCTTTGGAGATTTTGGGTCACGTTGACTAGATTTGACCAACCAATCAAGTTGTTCTCATCCAAGCTTTGTGAAAGGGTCTGTTATGGTTCTGGGAGTAGATTCTAGAAGTCATCCGCCGTCCAATCTTATCTATGGTATCTAATCACATTGCACCATACTGTGAGCCTTCCTGGAAGTTACAATATACATATGTCTGGACGATGTTAGGCTGAGAATACCTCAATAGCAACATGGTAGCTATTGGATTCGAACCTTAAGCCTTGCAGGCTCAGGTCTGCTTCCTCAACCACTGTGGCCCTTCCATGTGTGACTGGTTTATAATTATTCTCTTATCATGACCAGATAGACATAACAACGAGGTATAAAACACAAAATTGAATAGTGGTAGCAGTTGTAGTTGTGGTGTGTTGTGGAGTTCAATTTTATATTCAGGGTTCTTCAGTTGGCCGGACATTTGTTTATTTGTATTTATGAGTAAACCTTTGTTTAATGAAAAAGCAGTTTGCCATTGTTATCAATGCTGTTTTGAAGCAATAGCAGAGAAATATTTCAATGTTGTTAAATGAATCCTGCTGCAGGAAATGCTTTAGGAACCGCTGCTTTAAACACAGAGACCTAAAATAGTGTGTGACTCCTCCCAGGATCTGTTGTAGAAACAGACATTCGATCATGTGAAACATGTCCTGCCTGATATAAACGGACAGAATGTGATGTTTCTACATTTTGATGAAAGAAATTGACCTTATAGGTTGTCATGTTGCCAGGAGCCATTTGTTCTGTTGGGTTTTTGGATTTGAGATCTCCATTCAGCTAAGTCTGGAGTCCAGATTCTTTTTTTTTTTTTTAGAAATAAATGAGATAATCAGTGAGATTGCAGCTGTGTCATTTGGAGCTTTTCTGTCGTTTCTGCGTATGTGATGTTTGGCCAATGTGGGTAAATAAAGGCACTGCTGTGGGCAGACAGTATAATTAAAGCTCTGAACTCTGAGAGGAGACACTGAAGAGTCCGGGAGCATGTTATGTTGTAAAAGAAAAAAGTTGCTTTGCTGCAATAAAATGGCCAGCGACCATTTGAATCAAAACAATAAAAAGAAGCTATTTTTTTTTCATCCAGCAACAGCCTGACAGTCGACTACTGATGGACCGGAGTATGCAGCCACTGATTTTACTTTTGGACTGACAATCACCACTATGCACTCCTAGCTGAAGTTGAATTTACATTTAAAAGATGAATACATTTAGATTTAGCTTCAAGGTCCTCTCTGTTGTTTCACCCTAGTGTTCAAACTCCAGAATTCTCCTGACATCTCACGCTGACACACAGGAGACAGTATCATGTTTTAGTAGTTGTTGTCTTTGGAGCTGTGGGACAGGGAAGTGGTTAACTGTGGCCACTGGCCAACAATTCTGAGGTCTCCTTAGTGAGCCTGACCGACCGCACACTGTTCACGGCGAGAGGATTCTAGTATGGTAGTGACAGGGAGAGGCCTAGGCTGTGACCCTGCTCTCAACTCTTATAATCGCACAATCAAACAGAAGCACCAGCACTGATGTGTACGCAATGCACTCGGAATCATTACTATCTCCTTGTCATCATTTAAACCTTGATTTTTGACCACTTTAAACCAAGGAGCATCACTCATTCTTTTTTTTGTCTGTGTTTCTAATAATTATAAATATAACAATGCATTTGTACCATGTTTTTTTTTTTTTAATCTATGTGCTGTAATTGGACCAACCTTGTTTTCAGAAGAACAAAACCAAATCATTGACGTAAATTTAGGGTTTCTATATATAGAGAATTCATCTTTACAGACACAGTAGAAGAAACTGATGTTGCATTACATTTATTTGCTGTGCACATTTACTAAAGTTGCACCAAAACTGCTCTGCATCTTACTTCTTCAATAAATCAAAATTTATATTTGCACCTGGATTTTTCATTTTTCTTTTTATCTGAAGCTTATTTTGCAAAAAGAATGAACCATGTTTTAGCATTTTTTTAGCAGTGCAGACTTGCAGTTGAATCCCACTAACGTTCAACTTTCACATCAAGGTGGGGGCCACAAAATATCGTTCTATGGGCCACCAATGGCCCACGGGCCGCAAGTTTGAGACCCCTGATGTAAGTTTTACCATTACCATTGAAAGGCAGGATGAGAAAGGGATCAGAAAAAAAACACTTTCCTTTCTCAGGTATCAAAACTGGTTAATGTTTGGTTTGCTACAAATTCCATATAGTTTTAAAACCAGTAAAATGTTTATTCAGATTGTATTGTCTCTGAATGTCTTTCCGTCCAATTTCACAAAAACTTTGATCTTAATCATTCACAAGAGCCATTTTTGACCCATAAAATCAATTAGTCCCTCGTGGTATTGATTAATCCTACAGTGGGTCACACATCACAGTTATTCATCATATCTCCTCAGTCTTCTTGACTTGTCCTCACTATGTTCTTCCTTGATCCCTCCTGAGCCTATTTGTTGCATATTAACAGCTTCTGTGACACTGAGAAAGTGTCAGTTTGTGGAGCTGGTGATATAAAAATGCTTCCGTCGCCTGCCTTCTAATCAGCGCAGACGTCCCTATTTAACATGTCATCCTCAGTTTATCACCCTCGCCTTGTGCTGATGTTTGTCATGGCAGAAGAATTCCTGGAGTAGGTGGGGGCGGTTGACGGGGGCACAGTGGGGCGCTCATATGTTATTGTTGGAGAAAGATGTTTTCACGCACTTTGCAGGAGCCTGTCATTACTGCCCTGAGAGCAAAACATGTCACATCAGTGCACAGAACTGAAATGTCACATCGCGTTAATAAAGACGCATCTGTGTTTGACTCTGTGTGAAATAGAATACTGTTAAAGATAGGCGACAGAATACGTTTACTGTCTACATGCGTTTTCTGCCTAGTTTTAGTTAAGTATTGTGTATGTATTTCATGAAATACAGAGAAACAGAATATAATAAAGGCAGTCTGTTTCTCCGAGAAACAAAGAAAGGATCAGTTGGCTTTGGCCAGGAGGGCTGCACGCAGTAAACCGGATGTTAAAGATTTAAAAGTAAGTGGAATTGAATGTGCATAATGGAGTTTGTTGTTGTTGGGAGATTTTATTGTTTATTTATTTAAAAGTAATAACAAAAGCCTGTAAAAATAGAAAAAAAATCTAAATATATACTCATACCTAAAGGTTATGAATACATAAACAATAAACAAGAGTAAAAAAAAAAAAGTGCTCAAATGTTCCACATAACCATTTCCTCAATGGTTGTGTTGTGAACTTGACTGTATCCAGATTGATGAAGATGTTGTAGAAACTCTTGCAAATAGTTTTTCTATGATTTCCTCTGCTGTGGTCAGGATCATTGTTGTGTAGGGATTTCTCTCCTCTTATATCATCATCACCTTATACCATCTGGCATCTATATTTTCCTAAAACCCTCCACAACTACTGCCCCAAGGATGTAAGCTTTTATAACGTAGCTGGTGAGAAGTGATGGAATAAAACCCACTGAGAGGTATGGAACTGGATGGGATGGTTTGATTTAGGACCACTTGCATGACCCAAAAGTGTTAGAAACAGCATCTGCGGCAGAGTGGAAAAAAAAATGTTCACTTCACACAAAAACAAGCCAATGAGAACAAAAGCCTGTTCCTCAAAATTGAGTCCTAGTCAGTGAATTGTTGAGTCCCGCTTTGCCTCCGGTGAAAATACGCCCCCGCTTTGTGTTGCCTCTCTGTTTTGGGAACTCTTTTGAAATGCAATTAGCATTTCATCCAGACCCGAGCAGTTACATGCAGTGAAGTAATACCCTTTCTAATTTAGCCCTTTGGTGTGTGCGGCCGTGGCCGGCACAACCTTGTTTAATCCTCTGCAAGTTCTTTTCTGTCTTGCATGCATCGCTCTGTGTCATACAAGCTAATCAGTCAGCCAGTGCCGAAACTAGAAAACACTCCACACTGCTCACGCACTGGTTCCTACTCAATTGGAACCACTCTCCCCTCTCTGTATACTTTCTTTCCCACTGTTTTTGAAGAAGAAAAAAACTCTGGGTTTTACTTTGGGATGTGAGTTGCCATTGGCCGGACTTAAGAGCAGCCGACCACTGCCGTGCAGACAATACATCGCTCTCTGTTTCCTTTTTCACAGTAAAATGCACACTTGATTGGCAGCTTCTTGCCCCTGAAGGAGAAATGCCTGGTTTGAAAAGTATCGGCTGACAATGGCTCGGAGGCTGACCTCATGCATTTTTGTCTCTGAAGAGGTTTTCATTCAAGTGTTTTGTAGTATCCCCTCATGTGGCATGATTTGGCTTCAGTTCAGGACTCTTCCATCCTTGTTTCTCCCCTAATTTTGCCTCTTCCTCTCTCCCTCACTCCCACTCTTCCCTCCTTCTTGTTGACTTAATAGTAGGTTTTCTATTTCCCCCCTTAAAATAAACACCAAACTGTTTTTTGGGTCCAGGTTTCCAAAATAAGCCCTGTGAGTAACACAGTGTGTTTTTTGTCAGACTTAATGATGTATGTTTTAGCTCTACTCGCTTATTAAGTTTCTTAATTTCTTCTCCTTAGCCTCTGTGCACGGCGAGAACATTCACTGATCTAAAAATACCAGTGGCTGAAACTACATGTGAAGTGCAATTATGGGCTTGTGTGTTGACCGGCTATGGCTGTGAAGGACTGAGAATGGACGGTGGGTGGTTTCTGAGGTAGATCACGAACTCACACTGGACTGGTGGCAACACTTAGTGTTGGTAGTTGTTCAGACAGAGAACCAGCCAATAAACAGGACAATAGTGGTTACAATGGCCTGACATTTTATGGCTTAGACATAACAAGAAATATTACAAGAGGGGTTTGTTTGGAGACAAACTTTTCGTTAGTTTAAAGACGCTTTGTTGCAACACTTTAAAAAATGTATGTCTGCAGACTCTTTAGACACATTATCACTGCAAGGACCAATTCCAGGATCAGTACCAAGATCTAGTTCTGGGACCTATTGTGCATATTGCATCCGAATCACACAATTTGTCGAGCTAAAGAAACAAGTCAATCATAGGTATCTAGCCCATGACCATGTAGCAGGTTCTAAGGAAGTGTGTCTTGTTACATTTCACATTTAAGTCAATACTGCAACTTGGAGTATCTGCCAATGCCAATATAAGCTCAATATCTTCTGTTGTTGAGGTAGTGACACTGTCTACCTTACAAAAGGTTGAGTATTAGGTCAACAACACAGACAGAAAGGTTTGGAGAAAAAGTTAGAGAAGACAGATTGAGATGGTTTGGACATGTTCAGAGGAAGGACATTGGATAGATTCGTAGAAGAATGATCCTGGAGATGGAGCTACCAGGAAGGACACAGAGAGGAGATTGATGGATGCAGTGAGGGAGGACATGGAGGTAGTTGGAGTTAGAGTTGAGGATACAGATGACAGGGGGAGATGGAAATTGTTGACTCACTGTGGCAACCCCTGAAAAAGGACCAAGTCAAAAGGAAAAGAAGAAGATGACTTTGGACAAAAATTATTATCAAGTTTAGCCTAAGTCCTGACTCTAAAGTGTAAAGCCAAGCACATGATTTTGGTGCATGTTCATGCTACCTTTTTGTCGGAAATGCATTGCATTTCTTCTACAGCTCATCTTATGCAACCTATAGTTTGATAACTTAATACCTTCACTTATGGTATATACAAAAAAAAACGAGGTAATACAGTAGCTTTTCCCTTATTTTACCCAGAACATTTTAATTTCCCAGAGTGTGTACAGCCCATATCTACGGAGAGTTACAGTAGCTCATATGTTAGACCACAGACTGATGGATCAAAGCTCATAATCGCATCCTTCATCCGTCCCAACATCAAATTCATTCATGTTATGCTATAAACTTTTCTATTCCTCTTTCGGCATCATTCGTAGCGTCTGTCTGCCTGTTTTGCTTCTAGTGTGAATTTGTGCAGAGCAGACACACAAACATTCCTGCAACAGTTATATTAGTGGATGTTAATGACAGAGCAGTTGCTTTCTGTGGCCAGACTGACTCCAGATCAGCAACCAGAGCTGTAAGATTGATGAATGAGATCCCACTGCAGGCCTCCCAGTGTCAGACAACTGGAGATCACGTTCTGTGTGTGTGTGTCTGTGCCTGTAACTGGTAAATATAACCACACACTACTGCAAGGGCGTCTCAGGACCAGGGAAGCCTCACGGAAAGGATGTAACATGGGAAAGCCCTGGATTAAAAAATCTTAGTAGTTGTATTTTTTTCAAGACTACATAAAGGAGAAAGATTTTAAATATCTAAAATAATAACGCTTATAAAGCCTGCACAGGAATTAGAACAGTTTTTCTGAACACATTCACACATGTTTAGTCAAATGAACTTTAAAAAATAATCCATCTGCTTTTCTCTGGATAGAACTAATTATCTACGATCACATTTGTTATGAAAATATCCAAAATGTAAGTCATATTTTACCGTCACATAGTCAACCGCCACAGGTCCCTAATGTCTTAGGTGTGTGGTTAAATAATTGATGCTAAAGATTATGGGGCAAGAGAGACTGTCAGGAGAAACCCTAGAGTCACCGGCAACGAGCACTGACCACAGGAGCAACCCTGCAACCAGACACCTCCTCAGCACCTCTGATAGGGATATCCAATAGATCAGAGAGTGTGTCTGTGTCTGTGTTTAAGGGATGCTGCACATTTGTTTCTATAAATTAGTCCAAATGCACTTGTTGGCTGTTGACTGATTGGTTGAGCGACAGAAAAGTGCTGCTGCCCTGATGCTCCTTATGTCCATGTCATTTAAATCCAAACAAATCAAGTCGTAGACACAGTTACTATAATTGTCTGACTGTAAAGCTTGTGTGTTCTTTTTGTAGTACTTTTCTCCTAAGACTTACTTGTTGTGTTAGTTTATAGTACTGTGTAGCACTAATAATTTTATTAGGGACGATGGTGTTCTTAAATTTCATGAAGTTCTCGAAAATGACAGTGCTCCTTATGTGTTAATTCTACTTGTGATTAATAATCTTGATTGTGTGAATGAGTTAAATACAGGTGGACTCACCTGGCTGTTTTGTTTTGCTTAATGTGCCATATAATGTGGTGCAACTTACAGTACAAAAATACCTAAAAAAATACATTCCTATACCATTTTTGAAATAACATAAAACAATATGCAAACATTATATAAAAACCAGCCCCACTAAGATACTTGCATGTCAGATGAACATAAAACTTTATGTTCTGTGTTACAACAACAGTTCTAGGGACATTTTCTTTGTCACTTTTCATGAATGAACATAATGGCATGAGCCACACGTTGAGACAATTATACAGTATATACAGTGGTTGAAGTTGATTATTGGCCGTGGTGAGAACGTTCTACAAAATTAAGCCCGGTGTTGTAAAAGACTTGTCTGGATAAAAGAAAAAGGCTGCAAAGTTTTGGACTTCAGCCTCAGCCATTACATTTAATTCTTCATATTGGTGATAGACATTTTGGCGTTCACAGTTTCATGGCCCAGTGTTCAGCTCTGTGTGCCTCATAGTGCCTCACCTCATGGATCCTCACTCCCATTCTGATCAGCATCAGAGGTCTGAGCCAGACGCTCCATGCCACCATTGGCTGTGACGGACAGATCCCTCGTTCCCCTGGGGTCAAGGTTGGCACAACATGAGATACCAAAACAAAAAAAAACTTAACTTCTTCATGTTTTGAAGCAGATTTGTGTGAAATGCTGTATTGGTTTTGTACCAGGAACCCTTCAGGGCAGTCAGAGCACCATCTGTGTTAGGTGATGATCCGTTTGACGGCTTGTTAGGAGTTGTTAAAGGCTGAGAAACCCTCCACTACTGAGACCCTAAGCACTGTTGTGCATGTAATGAGATGGAAAGATTTTGAAAGTTTTTGGCAGATTTTCAAGACAAGAGTAGTAGTTTTTTATGTAAGTGAAAAAAAGATTTTTAGAATACTTGATTATAAAACGATGATTTTAAAAATCAACCCTGACCTTTACATGAAAAGGAAAAGATACATATTGTTTTGTTTTCTTCTACTTATTAATCAGGAACAATTAAAACTTCAGTAACTGATAATCATAAAATCAAATAAAAAAAAAATCAGATTTATGGTCCAGTGCTATATTTCCTTTAAAAGTGACAAAAAATCTTTTTTTTTTCTGGCAAATGTGCTTTAGCCCAGAGGCAATGTCTCTGTCATTGGTGTGGAACTCCAGTGTTCAACTTAGGGCAGATTGCTCCTTCCTCTGGGCTCACCACCTGCAAGAAGGTTCATGTGGAGCTGGTTGGGTGGAGAGGGTTTAGGTGGCGGCAAATGGAGACTGCCGGCCCTGCAACCTTGTAATGGATTAGTAGGAGAAAATGCATAGATTATTTCCGTAGAAATGTGTTGTTTTTTTCCTTGTCGACACCAAATGACCAAATATGACATTTGTAACCAACCTTTGGGATCTAAAAATGGAATATTAAAGAAATTCAATTTCTTTTTTTTATCATTGCGACATTATGATTCACACCACAGCACACAACGGAATCTCACCTCCGTATTTAACCCATCTCCAAAGTGAACAGTGGGCAGCTTTTGAACACCCGAGGTGTAGTGTGTGGGAACAATACCATCCTTAACCACTAGGCCACCAACTGCACAAAAATGTGTTTATTAGGACATCCAAATCACATCAAATTACATTTCTTCAAGTGTTTTATGTTACCCTTAAACAAAAACTCTGGTTCTTATAGTCAGATGAAAAGGAAAGGAGTGGTTTAGAGTGTTTTAATCAATGTCTGATGCAGGAAGTTTCCCAACCACAGGAGAGAGGGGAGAGAGAAAGGCCAGTAGGATTTATTCAACCTTGGCATCTCTTGGTCCAGCAACACTTTCTTCCCGTTCTGCCTCACCCTCTGTCCAGACCCACTACCAACCAGATCTAAATCCTCTTTAGATGGATTTCCCAGCCACTCTCTCTAGTGATGGCACACACACACACACAAACACACACACTAACACGCATATGACACAACATCTGCATGGATTGATTCGGACTGTGTCTGTCAGCTGCTGGCTGATAGCGTGTCGTGCTCTCCCCCGTAAACTGACAAACTGATTGATGGCTGGTTGTTACTAAAACACCAGCCGCCTCTGAGAATAACTGGGATTGATATACCAGTAATGGAACATATGAAAAATGGGATATTTTTAATGTCCAACTTTCCTAAATGATTTCTACGCAAGAGAAAAAAAACAAAAAAAAACTAAAAGTACCAAACAGCATGACTTCATTTAGCCTAGTTGCGATGTTCTTTTTAAACCTTGTAATTAAGAACAAATATTCTTAAAAAGAAACACAAAAAAAAAAAAAAAACACCATGTGTTCATCCCGTTGGCACGACCGTGTGGTGCAGATTATGAACAGGATGGGTTTGAGGCAGTTGGGAGAGGGATGGGACAAAGTGGCCACATTTAGCTTTCAACTGGCTCCACCCCATTTGTCATGCTGTGTTTTTTTGTTGTGTTAACCATGACAACTGTCCCTGCACTCCCGTCCTGCAGCTTCAGGATTACTCCGGGTGAGAGAGCTAAGCGGCAGATGATGGGAATGAGGGGAAGGAGGAGACGAGGTGGTGCAGCAAGGATCAATTAGGTAGAAGCGATGATTAGAGGAAACAGGAATGGAGATGATAATTAATGAGGACGGAGAGTCGGCAGCGAGCTTCATGTTGAGTTACTCACAAAACCTTAAGTGAGCGCAACTGTTTGCACAACAACTGCTTTACCCTTATGATAATGAGGACAACGCTGCAATGAATCACATAGACCACAATGACCAGCCAGTCTGACTGCCAGCCTGTCTGTCTGTCTGTACATTTTTAAAAGACCTACAAGAATTTCAGAACATCTGGCAACTCAATACTGGTTGCCTGACATAACAGTTTTTATTGCCCAAAGTTTAAGGGCTGAACAGAAAAGTACTATTTTGGTCATCATTGTATTGTATTGTTTTGAGGTGCAACTCCATACCTCAACTACCTCAAAGTGATATTGTTTACTGTTGCATGTTTGTTTATGTAATATGACAATGTCAGCAGCTTAGCATTACTTTCCAATCGGGTCAAAAACGTATGCTATGTGTGATTTGTTCTGTAACTATCAAGAGATTCACTGAACAACGTAATGTATTAATATAATTGGAAATGGGGAGTACACAAATGAATATACAAATTTACTGATAGAAATATACATGCTTCTGTGAAATATTTTTACAAACTAAATTTTGGTTTGCTTTCCTTTCCCAGGAATGCTCCCTGTCCTCCTTTTAGCTGGGTTGATTCTGGCTCTGTCCGTCCCTGGCACACTATCCGAGTCAGCCACCCTGCGCTTCCACGGCCCCACTCTGTTTCAGGTCCATGAGAGCAGCAACGCTGTGGTCCGACTCGTCGTGGAAAGAGTGGGAGACCCAGTCAATGTCACTGCATTGGTTCTAGTAAGATCCAAGTCCTATTTTGAGATAAAGGGTTCTTATGGTCACAAAAGTCATATTATATCATGCCATTTGTTTTACACGTGTAAGATAGATAGATAGATAGATAGATAGATAGATGACAAGACCATGGCCAAGACCATAGACAGATGGATATGTATATACTGTCATTGAAAAAATGATTAGACCACTCTGCTGTTTTCTTCAATTCCTTGTTCATCTTAATGCCTT
>JAFBJS010005233.1:196045-284736 GCA_016785265.1 Paraplagusia blochii
GACTAAAAGCACTGTATTTGTCAGTACAATGTTATTGCTAGTGATGTAGGAACGGAAGTGATTTTTTTTGTCACTGTCAATAAAACCATGCAAAATGGCCAGAAATCAACTCTGAAATTAAACTTCATTATGAGCCTCTTTTGTTGTTATTATATTTGTCCAGATTAATGTAGATTAAATGGAAGCAGACTTTTAAATGGACAAGAAATTAAAGAAAGAGTGGTCTACCATGCAATGACTAAAAGCACTGTATTTGTCAGTACAATGTTATTGCTAGTGATGTAGGAACGGAAGTGATTTTTTTTGTCACTGTCAATAAAACCATGCAAAATGGACAGAAATCAACTCTGAAATTAAACTTCATTATGAGCCTCTTTTGTTGTTATTATATTTGTCCAGATTAATGTAGATTAAATGGAAGCAGACTTTTAAATGGACAAGAAATTAAAGAAAGAGTGGTCTAACAGTGTTTTGCATGACTGTATACACTTCCATTGTTTCTGTGTTTTACAAATACTTATTAATACTTTTTGTCTAAACTAAAAGTGGAAATTCCTCTTATTTCCACAATAAAATTTCTCTTATTTCCATAATAAAATAAAATCCATAATGACTTATCCAAAAAGGGTTTAGCTGTCGGCAACTTCTTCTTGGAGTTAAAAGATGTTTAATTTCTCAAATGAGGAACTTCATCAGTTTCTGGTTGATGTCAGAGGGAACTCTAGTAGTTCTACTCCTCTAGTCACTACCTTCACCACTCTTCACGAAGGTGTGAAGAGTTGTTTTGGTCTCCTCACCTTTTTAGACAGAAACTGCTCCCATCTAGCGAAGACTGCTCTGGTATTGATGAGCAGTTAAACTAAATCCTTTTTGGAAATCATGATCTGGATGAATGAGAATCTTCACAGACATATTGATGATTATTCACATGATGTGATGCACAGAAAACTTATGGCCCTCGAACATCACTGCAGTGTTTTGCAAAGAAATATTTCAACATTTCAGCCATAGTCATACAACAGTGTGTGAAATCAAAGGCCCAGTATATTCAGTGGACCAGTGTTTGGCCCAGTGTTCTGCCCACAGGAACCAGTGGTCAGCTGCTCACAGCTGGTGCCTGGAAAGCCAAACTTGGCCAAATGTGGTTCGGGGGTTTTCCTCTTCTTCTTGATGTGTTTAAAATGCTGCTATTCTTGTGAACTGTACCTGAATGGGTGCATTAGTATTAACCATAAGTATAATATCGGAAACTTTCAATTATTAATTATTTAAACCCAAAAAGTAACTCAAATACGCTAAATACAAAAAAAAATAATGTTTCCCGAGGAAGTGGTCAGCAGTGCAAAAATGTGTTTTTCCCCTCAGCTGGAGGGAGTGGACACCGGGGACTTTGAATCCACTAATGCTGCAGCTTTCCTCCTGTCCACCGAGACAAGGAAGACAGTCTTTATTGCTGTGAGAGACGATGATTTGCCTGAAGCCGACGAGACCTTTACCTTCAACCTTACAGTCCAGGTGAGAGCCCCTTCACCTCAGCAGTTTATAATGTCTTTGCCACTTCTTCGTCCTCGGTCCTCTGTGAGAGCCAAATGGATTGATAATGACCCCCCTTCTCACGGCCCTCTGGAACTCCCAGCTCTTTTTCCACAAAGTCCTACTGTTCTGATTCTGCCCGTGACCGTCTTTAAATCCTAACCCCAACTATGAAGCAATAGAGAGTGGGGGCGTCACATCGTAAGACCCCCGGGCTGCAGCCTCTTTGATGTGTGCATGCTATAGCACTTTTCCACGGCTGGCGTGGGTGGTGCCTGAGTGTTGTGAGGTTTCCCTGCTACAAAAAGACACCTTTGTGAAAAGAAACCAGCTTTGACAACCACTGCATCACCACACATGAGATTAAAGTTCTCATTTACAGTCCCCGTTGACCTCAACACTATGCATGTTTGGGTTTTTTTTTTCTAGTCTAAGTGGGGTGTTTACTATTTAATATAGCCTGCAGCATTAAGAAGAAATCTGGCCTGTTTAACAATATTTTTTCCCCCTTTTTTGTAGTGAAAATGTAGTTTAAGTCACTTTTTATGTGATTTATTGCTCTTTAATTTGTCCCTGTGCTACTGTCTCTAAACTGTAGGTCTGTTATAGAAACTTACAAGTTTGACTGTAAATGCATCTCAATGGAATTACAGCTACTACCGCGGTGGATGCTTTGCACTGAGAGGCTATCGCCATGGTTTCATATAACCTTTTGCTGTCAACTTTGATTGATGGGCCGAGGGTGGGGGACTTGTCTGTGCTGTCTCTGAGTCTTGTCTTTGCTTAAAGACCCGAGACAAAGGTTCACTAAGTGTCGGCTGTCTACCTTTATTGTACGTTTACCAAACAGTAACATCCCCCGAGCTGCTTTCAGCATCACTGCCCCGTCTTCACAACATATTCTACTCACTTCTACATTCGGTGACATCTGTTTTAAATACAGCCGTGCAATCCTTTTGCCATGTATGCAACAGGAGTGGAAGACTGATGAGGCTTTCTGTTGACACCACAGTGGAAACAAAACTTTTGGTAAAACGCTGCCCTATCGGTTGCCTAAAAGGACTGTCTGCAGGATAAATGAGCTCCACATGCGGTCGGAGCAGAGGTTGTCATACATCAAGTACAGAAGCAGTTCCGCCTAAAATACATCTAACGGTTTGCATGGCTAAACTTGTACAGTCTGTTTCAGTGGGGAGCCTGGAGGTTGCTGTGTTTGAAAATGAGACATGACAAGACATGATAGATGGACGGAGTTTAGCTGTAGACATGAGCAGGTGCAGTCTGTCCACTAGTGTACAGCAGCTCAGTGCACAGAGTTATGGCGAGGGTACTTTACTGATCCCCTTGTGTAATTCCTTCACATTGTTCCATAGTGTAGCGGTTAGCACGCCTGTCTCAGAAACAGAGAGCAGAGGGTCCTGGGTTAGAATCCCGAGGATGTTAATCCTCTTCTGTAAGTCACTTTGGTGCGTAAATGTGATTTACATACATAATAGAAAAATCCCATGATTTTGAGAACATATCTACTGGATCTTTAATATTATCTACAGAATTTGGATTTACAGGAGCTGTGAAAATTGCACCAAAAGTCAAGACTGCTGCCTTTAAAAATATTCCTTTCAGACATGTTGCATTTTTTTCTCTTGTTGTTAAAAGAGGGAATTCTGTGAAAGACCTGGAAAGTTGCTGTCCTTTTTTTTTTTTAACACGCTGAGCTTAGTGCCGGCTCAGGGAGCACAGAATAAGTCCTAAAACGGTTTGCCACTGTGAGTTAACCTGATACATCAGCCCAGCCGAGACCAGGACTTCCTGCCATTGTGTCTTCTCACCTGGGATCCTCAGCAGGAGACAGGAATGTATAGCAAAGTCATGGAATGTGTTTTGTTTTTTTTTTCTCACCAACTTGTGAGAATAAAAGTGACATTATCAATTTTCATCTAACCAGTTTCACTCCTACTTTCCTCCCAGAATTCCTCCAATGGTGTGACAGTGGGGACACCCAACAAGGCAACAATCACCATCCTCTCCAACGACAACGCCTTTGGAATAATTGCCTTCAATTCTGTAAGATATAAATTCCACCCTGGGAATTATTACTTTTTTTTTTTTAATTTGCTCAGTGCTTAGTGAGGTAAACTAACTAAAATGTGTCCTTATACAGTTATTAGACATAAGATAAAAGATTGAATTATAATTTAGGTTGATATGCACCAGAATCCTTGACTATTTATACTCACTAACAAAGTAGAGGGTAAATATAATTGGCATTGGCATGGTAACATCTTGCACAGTCAATGTTAGATTTAATTTATATGTTTGCCCTCTCGTATTTTATGTTCCTGTTGAACTGGTAATAGATGTGAAAGAACTCATTTTCTGTGTTTTGCTCATAAAAACCGCAGTTAATTTTTCAAAGGCAGTTTATATTTTACTGAAGCAAACCTGGTTAAACTGCCTTTATGAAACTAATGGCTGAGAGTTGTACTCTTTCTTTTCAGACTGAGGAAGTTGTGGTTGATGAGCCTCGAGGAATGAACCGTTATGTGCCCTTTACACTCATAAGAGAGAAGGGAACGTATGGAACTGTGACTGTGACATTTGAGGTAAGAGAAGCAAAAACATACAGTAACACTGGAATGGTTTAATATGGTGTTTTATGGAATACCAAATACCAATACCAAAGTTTCTGTTTCCATGCAGTAACTGTGTCCAGTGTTTTCGTACTGAGACTTGTCCCTCCAATAACACAGGTATCTGATGGTCCAAACCCGGCCATTGCGGATTTGAGTCCAGAGAGAGGCAACATCACCATTCCTGTTGGACAGGCTGTTGCTCACTTCAACATTCTCATCCAGGATGACCAGGTTAAAATATATTCAACCATGCCATGACGTGTGCTGTGTCTGTCTCTTCAATTCCCATTGAATTTTAAGTGGCATTACATATTCTTTTACAAAAATAAAGGATGTCTTAGACGGAGAGACTGCGAACAAATGCAACAACATGAAGCCAGAAGATCTTTTTGTAAAACTTTACACAGTCACAAAAACATAAGCACTTACACAAAAGGTGTGTCAATCTGTTAAAAAGTTGTACTTGACTGAGCCTTTTTATACTGAAGAATGAAGGACACAGCACATAATACACAGCTTCACTCCTGCTTAAAAAACATGCAGAGTAAAATCATGAAACAGGAGAATTACACACTGCATTCAGTAGCAAGCAGTTTGAAAAGACTTTCAAATCAAGGCCATAATTCTCAACAATTGAGCTACATTTATTTTTTTATAAAAGTACTGAGTTTAGAAAACTTGTCTTGTCTCCATGGACCAGGTCCCAGAAGATGATGAAGTTTTCACAGTCAGACTAACAGGCGTGGCAGGTGGAGCTCTACTGAAGCCCAACGGCAGCAGCATCCAGCTGAGAATCCGGCGTAATGACAGTCCACTGCGTTTCTCCCAGTCTGTGATGGTGGTGCCTGAGTCTGCAGGAGTCATCGTCCTTAATGTGACCAGAGGACAATTGACGGAAGATGGACCACTTGTCGGTTCTGATGACTCTGAGGTGCTTTTTCCTTCAGTCATTTGTTAAGCCTATACCATGGTTTACAGCTGAGTTGGTCGCAAATTAAATAATCTAAAGGAAATAAATATTATATTAATAGTTCCATTAACAAAAGAATGGCCATCATTGAGTAGGCAATACTGGTAGATCCAGTCAGACAGTCAAATTGTATTGTAGTTTTCAATGATATTCAGGATGAGCATAAAAGTTCGGTTTTTTTTAAGAAAAAAACCTTAAATGACTTATGTTTCAACTAGTATATAGTAGTATATAGTAATAGTTCTATAGGAATAAGTGTTGATTGATAACAGACCTGTTGTTGAGTTGGATCTTGAAATCAATATTTACCAACTCCTGCTTTCACGTCATTGACCATCTAGACTCTTCTTGTTTTAGGTCTTTGTGGATTACATGGTGGTGATTGGCGATGGTCTCGGCACTGCCACACCAGCTGTGGATTTCGTGGACCTGCAGACAGTGAGAACCATCACATTTCCACCATTTGTCTACAAGAGCAGCCTGCTGTTCAACATCACAGACGACACGGTGCCAGAAATCGCAGAATACTTCCGTGTTGTTCTGCTGGAAGAGACCATCCGAGGAGACGCAGTGTTGGTGTCACCTAATGCTGTGCAGGTGACCATAGAACCCAATGACAAGCCACACGGTGTCCTGTCCATCAGCAGCAGTGCAGTCATTCATCCAATTACCATCAATGAAGACCTTACACAGAGGTACGATGTCTATAAACACCAAGGATATAAAGAAAATAGTTCTCCCTATCTGTCTGTCTGTCTGTCTGTCTGTCTGTCTGTATATTCTAAATGTAACTTTCTGTAACTTTCCTCAGGTTCGATGGCATTATTATTGTCAGAAATGGAGGCAGCTACGGTGCTGTTACAGTCAACTGGACCATCAGCAGAAACTCCAGTGATTCTTCTCCGGTGTCGGACGACTTGACACCCACAACAGGGACAGTGAGGTTCGCAGCGGGTCAGGTGACCGCTGTGATCTCAGTAAACATCGTAGCAGATGATCAACCAGAAGAGGCGGAGGCCTTTCTTTTAAAACTCCTGCCAAACACTGTAACGGGAAATGCGGAGACCGACGAGCCCACTGAGGTCAGTTCATATCAGGCAGCAGTTCATGTTTTTGTTGTGTCTCCTGGTTGCTCTGATGGGGTTTGACAGTGAGGAATAGAGAAAAACAACCCACTGCACTTGTCAAGAGAGACACCCTCCAGATGTTAGGCATCTGCTCTGCATATGTTTGTGTGTGTGCTCGCCCTACCGCAAGGTACGGTGGCAAACTTGGCACTTCCTACCGAATTCAACCTCTTAATGTGACACTGGGCTCTGTGGGTGTCCCATTAATGTGGCTGAATCAAAACAAAGCCCAAACAGCAGGCGCACTCCGTGTGTGGGGTGCATGCATGCACGTGTGCGTCTGTCCTTTTTCTTCACCCAAGAGTGGGTGACACATTTTTATGGCTTGCATCTTTGTCCAAGCCTCCTGGCTATGAGTGAATGCAGTGTGGTCAGATCTAAGACTTGTTTATGCTCAGTGCACTTCTGGGTGAGAAGCCGTGCACGGTCTGCTGGCCATCTGGGCAGGGATTCTCAGAGGTATTGTACGGACTAGTCAATCAATGTTAATTGTTATTAATGTGATGTATCACTTTTACATTGATCAATGCTGGGAAACTGCTGTGATTCTGCTCCAGCAACACAAAACCATGTCTTTTCCCCCTAACTCAGAAGGTTAAAGAAAAGAAACAATTTTAAAATTGAAGGACCTGCATCTGCAGCAGGGGTCTCAAACTTAGGGCCCGTGGGCCATTTGCGGCCCGTGGAATGATATTTTGCGCCCCCCACCTTGATGTGAAAATTTAATTTATATTAATATTGTATAGATTTGTTCTCTACATTTTATGGTAAATCTTACAGTTCTTTAACCCTGATCCACAGTCTCCTTCTGGTTCAGTGTTGTATTACACAGAATCTATGGGAAACTGATTTATTATTATTTGAACTAAACTGTAGTGCAGGCATTTGCAACATCAGGAGTTAGAACTATAACCAAACTGTGTCTGATATTATCTAGTCATGAGTGTCACCAGTGTTTTGATTTTTCTTCTTTGACTCTTTCCTTTGTCCAGATGGTGTTCTACATCCAAGACAGCGATGACGTCTACGGGCTTTTTCGCTTCGACCCCTCAAAAGAGCAGAGCATCCAGAGCCAACCCACAGGCCGCTTCCTTTCTCTGAATTTCCTCAGAGATGGTGGGAATCTCGGCGTTGTGTCGATGACCCTCACTGCTCTCTACATTCCTGCAGGTCCAGTGGATCCGGCCCTGGCCCGTGACCAGGTTCTTAATGTGAGCAGAACCATTAATGTGGTCTTTAACCAAACACAGATGATCCATCTCACACTACCAATAAGGAATGATGCCTTTCTGCAGAACGGAGCAAATTTTTTAATACAGGTAACACATCTTCCTCTGTTTGAGAATCTAAGTCATGATTTCCTTGGTTGTCAGAAATTTCTTCATTGTACATTAGACACATATACGTACTGAAGCACTGCGGCCTTGACTGCAAGTTTCTACGATGTAACTCTTGAGTATACATTCAAATCCTAAATCCCGGCTGTAAGATGTTGAAAAGACCCTTGAAAGTTCTTGAAAAGTACTTACATGTCCAAAAACCTGCTCCCTCTGTTTGTGTCCCTACTTCTGGTCAAATTGGTGCCATCCAAGGTTGAAGTGTCTCATTTGTATGTGTGAATGGTTTGACACTGGCGCACAACTCTCCACATCAATGTTATCACCCTGCTTCTAAACGGAGAAGGACAAGACATTTTCACATTATGTCAAATCAAATCAAAACCACTCTCTGTGGTATGCCTTGTCCAATATGTCTGTCAAAAATTGTATTAAGTGCAAGGAAACTGGTTACTGTGCAATAACCAAAAAATGCACTACAGAAAATATTTCAGTATTTATTAAATGAATTATGCATCAAATCTCACATGCACCAAAAATAAATATTTATATATATATATCATATTTTGACCTATATTTGTATATTTTACATTTACAATATCTTATTCCTTTTGTGTAAGATGTTTCCGTTGATCCCACTGTTAAGTTATTTCAATTTTTGTTCCTTTTAGTTAAACACCTTGAAAGTCCTTGATATCAATCCTCGGATTCCATCAATCAGCCCCAGGTTTGGTGGACCTCTGAATCTGACCCTGACTGTCACACCTGACATTGCAAATGGTGAAATTGGCTTCACCAGCAACACCAGTGTGTTGGTTCATGAACCTGAGGACAGTAACGCCAGCACGGTGAGACATGACTATGTTCTTAGCTTTGGTATATAATATTTTCAGTCAGTCAATATAGAAAAAACTCTATACATAACTCTCTATATTCCTGTTAGACTAAGTAGTAGACCAAGTAT
The DNA here is from genome assembly GCA_016785265.1 of Paraplagusia blochii. Classification (NCBI taxonomy): domain Eukaryota; kingdom Metazoa; phylum Chordata; class Actinopteri; order Pleuronectiformes; family Cynoglossidae; genus Paraplagusia; species Paraplagusia blochii. The sequence goes on from JAFBJS010005233.1 coordinate 204,610, forward strand.
TCTTTTTGATGCAGTTTTTTTTCTCTCATAAAGATGAAATTGTGGATATTACAGCAGTTATTAAACAACCTTGATTTCTAATCTCATTCAGACACCACTCAAACACGAACACTTGTCTTATTCTTTTGTGCTTCATAACCTTGTTGCTTGAAAGAGAAAAAAAAATACTTGATACGAATATTTTATCTATTTTTCCATCACTTTCTACAAACAGAAAATGTTCCTTCTACCATTCTGTTTATTTATTTGCCAATATAAAAAAAAATATATATATTTTAACAATTTTTTTCTGCAGGTGACTCTCCCTTTGCGACGTGATGGGACAGACGGTCAGGCTGTCGTCTTTTGGAGCATCCAGCCAATCGGGGACAATCCAGAGGATGCGACTACAAATGACCTTATACCGTTCAGTGGTTCGGTCACCTTTCTGTCTGGACAGAGCGACGCCTCAATTGACCTCACCATCATGGCTGACGATGTCCCAGAAGTGAACGAGACTCTGCTACTCACTCTGGACAGGTTGGAATCAAAAGTTAATGTTGAAAATATTCAAGGGACCAACTCAGTGATCCAATGTCTAAGTTATGTGTGAGGGTGGAGGTAGTTTGGTGATGGGTGCATTTCTTGGTCTTGATTCTGATGAGAATGGCATCTCCCTTTCCCTCCCACCGCCACCCTGCAGGGTGGAGACTGCACGCTTTATTGTGTACTTCGGGTAAGTGCAGAGTGGGGTGAACCTGGACCCTTTGTGTGGTGTGAATCAGGACTTTGTTTTTCAGTGAAGGGCCTACTTCAGGGTTTCTGTGGTCTTTGGTCGACGTGATGAGGGGGATTTGGGTAGGGTACGCGGGGGCGGTTCTGATGCGGTGTGAAAACGGAGATATCTGAAAAGGACGGGAGGCCGACGTTTCACTTTAATTTACTTCGACTTAATTGTGCAACCTTTCCAAAGATGTCAGTGTTTGTATGCATGCAGCGCCCTGGCTGTGACTGTTTGTTTGGAGTGCTTCATTCTGTCATGTCTTTGTCTCTAATTTACCCGTCGTGTGACGCTTGCCAGGCTCAGGTTTTTCCTTGCTTTAAAACACATACACACAACCCTGTGGAGCAATAAGGAGACAAGCCACGGGCTGACAGGTTTATTAAAAGCTGTATAAACAGCGGCATGTCAAAATAAGAAAACGGTTGTTAGACCAAATAAGGTTCTCCTCAGGGTTGACTAGGATGGACAGGATCAGGAATGAGGTGATTAGAGGGACAACACTGACAGGAAGGTTTGGAGAAAAAGCTAGAGAAGACAGAAGAATGATCCTAGAGATGGAGCTACCAGGTAGGAGACAAAGAAGAGATTGATGGATGCAGAAAGGAAGGACATGGAGGTAGTTGGAGTTAGAGTTGAGGATACAGAGGACAGGGGGAGATGAAAATTGTTGACTTGCTGTTGTTGACCGAATAAAGGGACAAGCCAAATAGAAAAAAAGAAGATGAAGAAGTCCACTTTTGTCTTTTCACTCAGTAGATTCAGGACATTTAACAGCCTATGTTTAGCACAGGTCACTTGACCAAAAATTTCAAATAATTGCATGTGTCGCTTCTACTTAATCTATCATTCTAAGGTGAATTAATCTACAGTGAAACAAAGTAAGCACCAATTATTTTCACATTGAAAAGCTATAAAAGCTATGCACCCATCAAAAAGTAGAAATTGTGTGAGAAACAGGTAACCGTGTGGCTTTGTAGAAGACAGGCTTATGTCTTACATTGTATCAAGATGAATGCGAAAGATTTCCATCAAGTCATCTGTAATGTTTTCTATGCAACACTTCCAGTGGTGTAACTCTTCAACCTATCCATTGCATATATGCTCTTACCAGGAGTAATGTGGAGAATCAGATCCTCAAAGCTGGGTTCACCAGCAGAGAAATTGTCATCCTGGAGAACGACGATCCTGGAGGCGTCTTTGAGTTTTCTCCATTCTCCAGAGGTCCATGGCTCATAGATGTAAGTCTTACAGAGAAATACAGAAATGACATGTGAAAACCAAGTACACTTTAAAACCTTCTTGATCTTTTTGCCACTTTAGGAAGGTCAGGTTCTGGAGCTGCACGTGGTCAGAACCCAGGGACAGCTTCTGAAACAGCTGGTTCGATATGCAATCCTACCATCTGGTCAAGATGAGTTCTTCGGTGCCACAGGTGTCCTGGAGTTTAATCCGGGCGAAAGAGAGATGGTGGCAACAATTGTGGCAAAACGTGATGGTGTTCCTGAGGTAAACACCCAGGCAGAATAAGTTGAATGTGTTTTGGTCAGTGCGAGCATCGTACTTCTAATATAGATCTCACATGTAGTAAATTATATAACATAATATAAAGATTAGGACTTTAAACTTCATTTGCTACATGAAAAACTGTGTATGTGTGTGTGTGCGTCTGTGTGTGTGTGTGTCCGCAACAGCTGGACGAGACATTTTCAGCGGTTCTGAGTAGCCACAGTACTCCACCCAGTCGTCTAGGCAACCACAGGAAGGTCAACATCACAGTGAGGAGGAACGACGACCCCTTTGGGGTCATTGAGTTTCAACAATCAGGACTGACCATGGCCATCAATGAGAGCAAGGGAAACCAGACACACTGGGGTATGAAGAATACGTCCTTTAGTGGCACCTGTCACATGGTGTCATATAAACACGAGGTGTGACAAAATGGATTATATGGCAACTATCTAATTTTTGGAGGAAGTTTAGAGTTTTAAAGGAATATTGCCTAGTTTTTAAAATGACTTCATATTGGAAAAACAGACCAATGTTTGACCATTTACTGATTTTGATTGATTAATAGCATAGGAACAACATGTTAGTAACTACAAACGATACAAGTCAATGGTTGTACTCAGGGCAATTGCTGAACCAAATATAGCAGGGGTCTCAAACTCGTGGCACGTGGGCCATTTGCAGCCCATGGATCAATATTTTATGGCCCTCACCTTGATGAGAAAGTTGAATTCATAATAAAATTTCTCCACATTTTATGGTAAATCCTATGGTTCTCTGGTGTATTACACAGAAATGTTTGGTAAACTGATATTTTATGAACTTTTGCATTGAACACTGAGACCCCCGAACTACAGGCATTTTTGCAGGCTCATTGTTTTATGCACGAAGTAAAACTTCACGAAAATTTCACAAAATATTATTTTTCACCCTCTCCCCTTCGTTAGCTGTGTATCCTGTTGTGAGGAACAGGGGTTTCTTTGGTGCCGTGTCTGTTTCGTGGATCATAGAGCCAGCCCACTCTGGAGATGTTAGTCCTCTACAAGGAAACATAAGATTTGAGGAAGGGGAAGTCCTGAAAAACCTCACTGTCTTCTCCGAAGCTGATGAGGTAAATATTGGACTAAATTCTAATTTAAATTTTTCCAAGTAAACATATCTAATTATTTCTGTATTTTGTATCTGAGATCCCTGAGAACATGGAAAATTTTACCGTCACACTGGTGGACACCACAGGTGGAGCAAGACTTGGCAACCATCGTACTGCCAACTTACAAATAAACAGAAATGACGACCCAATATTTTTCGCTGGTGAGGTCATCTCATTTTTTCTAAAAACTCCTTTATTGAAACCGCAATTTCTTTCATTCGCCTGATTTAACAAATAAAAGGTATTTCTTGTTGAATTTATCATATATTTTATCTTTTATTTCTGTCCATTAAGAGCCCATAGTGGTGCGGGTTCAGGAAGGAGCCTTTGCTGACTTCACTGTCCTGAGAGCGGGCGCGGCAGACTTTGTCGCCACAGTGATGTATCGTGTTGACTACGGTGACTCATCACCAGATGACTTCAACCTGCTCAGTAATGACACGCTCCTGGTGTACGAGGTGGGTGAGTGGATGAAGAACATCTCTGTGGCAGTAGAGGATGATGACATTCCAGAGACGGATGAACCCTTCTACATCCAGCTCTACAATGCTACTGGTCAGTATGGGCTACTACTCGACAGTTACTGCTACCATTACTACTATGGAAGCAACTGAACAAATTCTCTGAGTAAAATGTCTACAGATTCCCATACATTTTCCTGTTACAAACAGAAATATCCATTCACACATACAGCATTGTCCTAAAAAGTACTGCTTCATGTTGCACCTGACTTGTAATGCTATTTTGAGTATGATAAGTTGCAAAAAATTTTTGTTCTAAAAAAGAACATCAGGTATACCTGAGATTAAATATGATGAAAAAAAAACTTTAGACACGCTGTAATATGGTTATATTAAATTTTCATCCTGGCAAAAAAAGAGGACTAATATATAGTAATATTTATATATAGTTTATAGTAAATTTTTTTATCAGCAATACTTCCTTGGCCTCTTTGCAATTCTTCTTGTCTTAATGTCAGTTCCATGTGCCTAGGATGTATGTGGTTTATTTATCATCATCATCTGTGGCTTCACTTAAAGATAATCCCAGTATTGTTTGCCAGGGGTGGGAGTGAAAGACGTTTGGGCCCCAACTGGCAGCTCAAATACCCAGAGTCCAAACATTCTAAGTCACAAAGACCTGCCACTCCTTTGGCCTCTTTTATGCTTTACCAGATTGACATGGTGTAATGCAGAGCAGGGGTTAGACTCTGCTTTAGCCACCAGGTTGTCTCTCACACTTGGAATGTGTTTAATAGTCAATAAACCCCCTCTGCTAGGAGTCGGTCAAACATAATCAGATCTGGACACTCCCTTTGGTTCCTGTTTAATCTTTGGATTCTTTTTTTAAATTTGTTTGTAGCCTGGCAACTAAAATTTCTCAGTTGATGCCAACACAAAATGATTTGTGTTGTTGATTATTCGCCTCAACCTTTCACTTTTTTCATACCTTTATTTTATGACTTGTCCTTAAGTAAGAATCCCAGTTTAACCCTTTGTATGGTTGCCATAGTTGTAGTGTGCTATTTCAATTCGACAAACCCCTATTGTCGCCTAACACCTACATTACAATGACAATATGTTTTACACAAGCCAGCTGTGTCTATTTACTGGATATTACACGCATACAGATATTATACGTCTGAGATCACAAACCTCAACTAAAGCATTGTATTGAAAAATTAAATAAACTAAACGAATGACCTATGGGCCAAAGGTTTGAGGCCCTGATCTACATTAAGTGAGGCTTATGTATGTAATTGGTTTGCAGCAGCATGTGAAATTAGATTAGATTAGAACTTTATTAATCCCTCAGGAGTTCTCTTTGGAAAGAGAAATTAATTTGTAAGTACATCCTGTGGGTTCACCACTCGCAGGAAGTCTTTACAGTATTGCAATGTGATTTGTGTGGTTTAAGCTGCCCCTGTGTCCCGGCAATGGACAAGCAGATGAAGATGAAAGTTTAAGTACATTTGTTAAAGATGCTGAGATTCTCTTCAGAAGGGACTCGGATGGACAGGATCAGGAGTGAGGGGATTAGAGGGACAACACAGACAGGAAGGATTGGAGAAAAAGATAGAGAAGACAGATTGAGGTGGTTTGGACATGTTCAGACGAGGGACAGTGGATACATTGGTAGAAGAATGATCCTAGAGATTGAGCTACCAGGTAGGAGACAAAGAGGAGATTGATGGATGCAGTAAAGGAGGACATGGAGGTAGTTGGAGTTAAATTGAGGATACAGAGGACAGGGGAGGTGGAAATTGTGGCTCTGTGAAAAAATCCCTGAAAAAGAGAAGAAGAAGAAGAAAAAGTTTATAATTAATTTATGAGATAAGTTTATTAAAAGTACATTTTGTGAGAAATTTAATCAAAATATTTATATAGTGAAACAGAACTGTATCTTAATGATTGAAAAAAATGAAACTGCATTTTTTTAATACAGCATTAAATATGGCCTAAAGAAAAGAATAATTTGCTGGTTTCATATGTATTTCTTCCTGTATTTTATAGCAAAGTGTATACTTTTACTTTTTACAAAGTGTATACTATACTTTTTACTTTTGACATGAATTATTTGCAAGTATATTGCAGCAATATAACCTGTGTGTGGTGGCCTTTTTGTCTATCTTTACAGGTGATGCTGTTGTATACGGTGCACACACAGCGACTGTGATAATCGAGGCCAATGATGATGCCAATGGGATTTTCTCACTGGAACCTACAGAGAAACCTGTTGAAGAAGGACAGAGCAATGATTTCTAGTAAGGAACATATTCTACTGTCTAATACTAACTAATACTTTAAGTTAAATAGTAGTGGCTATAGTTGTTTAAGGCTCTTTTTACACAAACCCTGCTTTCTCCTGTGTTTAATTCTTGAACCATACTTTCTTTTTATAATAGTGTCATGCGTGCAAGGGGCCATTTTGGAAATGTAACTGTCTTCTGGCAGTTGTTTGCCAATGACTCGGTGACTCCTTTGGAGGAAAACCAGGAGTTTGCCAACACATCTGGCTTCATTATCTTCACAACTGGGGAAAAGACAAAGCCCATCATCCTGGAGGCTCTCTCTGATAAACTCCCAGAGTTCAATGAGTTCTTCGTTCTTAGGTTGATTAATATTTCAGGTGAGCTCGCCATAATGAACATTGTGTGCCTTTAGCCTATTTTGGTCGGAGGTTAGCTTGTTAAGCTGTTGCCTTGATTCCTTTAAGGTGGTTTCCCAGGAGAAGGTGGAAAACTGGCCGAGAGTTTCCTGAATGCCTCTGTTGTCATCCCATTCAACGACGACCCATTTGGAGTCTTTGCCATTGCTGACAAAAACCTGGACCAGGAAGTAGCTGAAGATGTACTCTCAGATGATGACATGTCTGACATTGCCTCCTTCACCATCATCCGTCAGCAGGGTACTTTTGGTGATGTGAGGGTTGCCTGGGAGATCGTCTCTGGACGCTTCCCAGAAGGCCTTCCCTTGATGGACGACCTGCTCCTTCTAGCATCCTTCCCAGATGAGGTTGCGCTCAGGCCTCATGCCAGAAGGCACCACTCAGCCACAGACACGTGGTTTTTCTCCGGCCTTTCAGGAGCTTATGGTACGATCTGGCCTGAAGATGGACCCTCTGCTGTTGGCAACTTCACCTTTTCTGCTTGGCTGGTGCCAAGACCAGACACGGACGGCTTCATATTCTCCAAAGGAACCGAGAACGGCACCATTTATTACGGAGTAAAGGTCCACACCAATGAGTCCCATGTTACACTGATGCTATATTACACAGTAACTGCATCAAACGTCACTCAGGTGGCCCGAGCCAGCGCTGAGAGGTTTATAGAGGATAATACGTGGGTTCAAGTCCTGATTACTGTAGACGATGGGATTATTACGTTCTTCTTGGATGGAAAACCTATTCCTGGTGGTCTGAAGAGCATCAAAGGAGAAGGCATCAGAGATGGTGAGTAGCTTTCCACAACGTCTTTAAAGAACATTTCAGTCATTAAATTTTTTTTTCTGCAAAATGAACTGGAATAAAACTCCCTTTGAGTATTGACTACTAAACTTAATATATATAAATAAATTGGAACTGTAAATGTGTATGTTTTCTGTTTTTTTTACCAGATATTAAATACTGTTTTTTTTCATATGGAAACAGTGAATCTGAAACAGCCAAAGCTTAATGTTGTCAAGACATTAGAAATTACATTAGAAATAATTCACACATCAGTGGTTTTTGTTTCTTATTCTGTGTCTTCTTAGTCTTTCCAGATAATTTTTAATCTTAATTTTTCTTAACAGAACAAAAAAAAATATATGCATGCAGAACAAAATGCATGCATTATTGATATTAAAGATGCTGGCAGTATAAAAGGTTTCTGCTGGGCCAACTCTAGTACAATAGATTGTATCTTGTGGGCCAGATATAATTACACTGCGGTCCAGATTTGGCCCCAGGCCTGCGTTTGACACCTGTGCACTAGAGGGATCAATAAAGTTCTATCTGTCTATTGCAGACCTGTGCAAAATAAGGCCCGTTTGGTGTTTTAATCCAGCCCGTCCAACTTGTCCAAATTATACTTTTAATTCATATTATTGTTCCGCCTTTTCCCTGCAAAGCCAGCATTTCCCTAATAGATTGTCTCGAAGACGCTAAAAGCATTTGAACATTTTGCCTTTCTTCAATGCTTTACTCATCATTTATCTTTGCTGCAAATTCTCAATCTTTCTGATCCTGATCTGGCCCGTGACTCAAATTTTAGTACCACCTGTGGCCCACAATCAAAATAATTGCCCAGGGCTGGTCTAGTGTATAGTTCTTGCAAACAAAAGTAATTAATAATAGTATGAAAGCATGTTCTCCCTTTATTTCTTTATTCTGCCATTATTGTCTTAATTTAGTTTGTAAAACCATTACGTCACATTATACTGGCAATTGAAAATCCCATTGTTTATGGTTGAGGTCGACACTAAGCATGAAACCTCATCAAGAAATACTTAGTTTCTAATTTGGTTTCCATGTTTACTACTGTCTTTTCAATTACGATGATGTCATTGACCAACCTTTGTGTGTGTTGGTCCAAATAAAGCTAGTTCAAAGCAGCTCTCCCATTGCAAACATGTGGAAGAACAATAAGACCAAACTTGCAGCAGAAGTCCTTGTATGAATTAATTGACTGAGACACTCACAGGCTCAACCCCTCAGTCGCTTTCCCATTGTTCACAGTGGGGACTGTGCATCGCTTCAGTGGCCACTTAGCCTTGACCCTGCTGGATATTATTACCGCAAAATGAAATCAGTCTGCTTTTTTTTTTTCTTTCTTTTTTTCCAAGCTCTCTGATTAACACAGACAATCATGACAGCCAGGATTGTAACAAATAGTCCCAGAGAGGATATGGCCGACTTCAATTGCATTAGACATGTTGTATATATATAAAAATAATGGCTGGGTTATGTTGCTTCATTCTTGTGCAAGTGTTGGGTTTTGTGCTTGCTAATTTCAGACTGATTTTTTATTATTTAAGCCACATAATAAAAGCTGAAATATGTTAAAATAGTTCATATTCAAATGGTTTTATGATTGGTGTATCTAATATAAATAACATAATGAACACAGAAAATGTTAACACTATAGACCGCTGGTGGCTGCTAGATTAATTTTTTCTAACATTGATAGTAATAATTTACCATTTGCAACACAAACTCACCAAATATTGTCTGGATTTCTTTAAATATGTCTTTATTGATGGCCAAAATCTGCTATGATCTAAAAAAGTTCTTATTTTTATTTTTATAAAATTATATATATTGTCCGTCGGTCCATCCGTTTTCATCTGCTTATCCATTACTTGGTCGCGGGGGCAGCAGTCTCCACAACTGCCACCCAAATCACATTGCACCATAGTGTACCTTTATGCAGGTGGTGAGCCCACTGGAAGTCAACCGCCCTAACGCCCCAACAACTGCCCTAAGGCCACATATATTGTGGTAAAAGTTAAAATTTTGTTTGTTTTTTTTTCTCTTCTTATCCCAGAACCTGCACCATTGTTCATCGGATCAGACCCTTCCGGTGAACAGCGATTCACGGGCCTTCTCCAGGACGTTCGCTTATACCACACAGCACTGAACCGCAGCCAAATCCACGAGCTTCACACCCAGCCCGCCAAGACCGACCTGCGAACCATCTCGGGTTACCTGCGGTACCGTCAAAACGAGAGAGAGAAGTCCTTTGTGGTGGAGGTCAGGGATGACACCGAGGAGGAGGGTGAAGAGATCTTCTATCTGCAGCTGGTGGCAGTGCAGGGCCGAGCCCGCATCCCTGTTCCGAGGCCTACGGCTGTCTTGAGGGTCATGAAGAGTGACCATGCCAATGGGCTCTTTGGATTCACTGGGGCCTGTATACCCAATGTAAGTCCCTCAAGTCACCATTTATGATTGACAGGACGATCCTGCAGTAGGAATCCAGTTTAACATTTACACATCTCTATTCATTTATTAATTAATGAACCTTTTTAATTGTGCTGCGTCACAGCTTCCGATGAAATATATGCAGAGAAACACATGTAATATTAACCCCAGAGCATTCGTCAGCCTCCGTCCTGCTGCATATTTCATCAGTCTTCATGCCTGGCTGCAGAGACAGGGAGAGAGAGAGTGTTTTTAGTTGGATTGGAAGGGAACAGCTCTCATATTTGCCCCTGCTCAGGTAGAGTGACAGCTGGTGAGGCTGCCGACGGCGTGACACCCAGGGCATTCCTATAGAAGAGGAGCCCAAGTTCCTGCACTAGAAATGAAGGATCTTGTTCCGTGTCGGTAGCAGCACAACAGGTGGCAAGGCCGAGCGACAGCATTCCAACAGAACTGGAGAATGTCCATTATATCATTGACTGTAGGCAGATAAAAACGACACGGAGACATGCGTCCTATCAGGTGTACACCCTAAATCATTTAATTACTGCACCGGAATTGGACGAAGCTGTTAGTAAAGTAGTAAAAAGATAACTAAAGGACATCATTTCTGATGTTGTCTTGTCCTTTTATTTGTAGACCACTGATGAAGGCTCCACCATCTCCTGTGTGATCGAGCGAATGCGAGGATCCCTGGACCACGTTTATGTCAACTACACCGTCACACAAACAGACAGCTTGAACAATGACACAATTGCTCATCAGGATTTTGTTAACGCCACTGGAGCCGTGCTGTTCTTGCCTGGATGGCGGTCTGAGGTGTGTGTGTGTGTGTGTGTGAGTGTGTGTGAGCTCATGTGTGTGTCAGCATGACTCAGCCTGTGTTATTGGTCTCATCTGAAGAAGGGAGAGCCCCTCCTGTAATTTACTGTGTATCAGATGACAAAGGACAGTGTAGCTCACTGGGACATTGGGTCCATACTAATGGTAGAATTTACTGCTCACTTAATTGGGATGTTTCTGTGTGACCAGCCCCACCTAGTGGTCAGAATGTCTATGAATTTAGTGATAGGTCAACAGGTGGCAGCTGCACTTGTAAGAGTTACAACATTCTGAAGTGGCATAAAATATAAATTACCCATTTTTAACATCTATGTTATACTTTCTTAAATTAAATTTACTTAAAAATAAAAACCAAACAAAAACAGTCTTAACATTGTACAAGATTTTTGAATATTTATAAATTATTTTCAAATAATCTATTTGGATGTCACAGTGTTCCATAGAAAAGTGGGAGAATTATCTCATTAATTAAATGTCTTATTTTAGTTATTCAAAAAAAATAAATATTTTTAAACTATATTAGTTTAGAATTTATGTGTAAGAATTGTGAAAAATGACAGTAGTAAAATTTTTGTTTGTTTTCATTATTATTATGTTTTCATTTTCATATGTAAATCCTGGTGTTAGGTTCTGAACCTGAAGGTTCTGGATGACGACCTACCAGAACTGACTGAGACCTTCCAGATCAAACTGGTATCAGCAGAGTCTGGTGACGGGAAACCAGGGTCCACACCGACCAGTGGTGCAAGCATCGACCCAAATAACTCTGTCAACATTGTCACGGTCACAGCCAGCGACCATCCTTATGGTATAACTGAAGGCTGAATATGCAGTCATAGAAATAAGTCTTTGAAATAATCTGAATCTAATCTCATTCTATTTTATGAAGATTGTAAAAACACTGGTTGTTTTTATTTCAGGTCTGCTGCAGTTTCAGTCCAGAGTTCCAGATGAGGGTTTGATTCCCCCGGCATTAGAACCTGCTCATGTTACTGTGAATGAAGAAGACGGACAAATCCGTCTTGTGGTGGTCAGAGCCCAAGGTCTCTTGGGAAAGGTTATGGTTGGATACAGGACAACCCCATTCACAGCATCCAGCCCTGAAGACTATGAGGTTAGTCCACACCGTAATCACTTTATCTTGACTTCATTTTTGGACATTATTTGTGACAGAATGTGAAATAAATGTGATACGTTTTGCCTTTTCTCATTGACAGGATTCAGAGGGTGTGTTGGAATTTCTACCAGGGGAGAGACTGAAGTTTGTAATTGTGAATATTGTGGACAACCCTGTCCCTGAGTTGGACAAGATTTTCAGAGTGGAGCTGTACAATGCAGAGGGAGGAGGTGAGGTTTAGAGAAATACACCAGAAACCTTTAATTGCATGTCCTGTTTGGAGTTAGCAATCAACCTGTGTGTGTTTTTGCCGTGTTACTGTGTGTTTTCCTATTTCTGCCTCTGCTGCCTTTCAATCTGTTCTTTCTGCTGTGTTTCCACCTGTTGTGATGCTTGTTGTGAATCAGTGGATCAGTTTCTGCACAGTGAAGGAAGTGGTAGTGGAGAAAGTGACTATGACTTCCTCCTTCCAGCCTATTTCCATCATGGTAAGTGTGTGCTATTTTCCATCTTCAAACTGTTTTATTTTTCATTCTATTTCCATCATATAACAGCATTAAAGATTTACTCTGACACTTGATAACATTTTGTGACCTCACAAAACGGTCTATATCAAAACTATAACAAAAATATTCTGCCTCTGCTGCCTTTCAATCTGTTCTTTCTGCTGTGTTTCCACCTGTTGTGATGCTTGTTGTGAATCAGTGGATCAGTTTCTGCACAGTGAAGGAAGTGGTAGTGGAGAAAGTGACTATGACTTCCTCCTTCCAGCCTATTTCCATCATGGTAAGTGTGTGCTATTTTCCATCTTCAAACTGTTTTATTTTTCATTCTACTTCCATCATATAACAGCATTAAAGATTTACTCTGACGCTTGATAACATTTTGTGAACTCACAAAACGGTCTATATCAAAAAAATAACAAAAATATTTCATAATATGCAAAATACAGAGAAAAAGGAAAGGACATTAGGCAACATGGTATATTTTATATATATATATATATATATATATATATATATATATATACATGTACTATTCCATACCATTTTTTTTACAAAAAGCATGAGAAGAATCAGATGTGGGATGTGATTTAGATAAATTAAATAATGTCCCCAACACTTTGTCTCCCGGTGAGAACTCTTTGGAGAGAAACACCCAGTAAATTAATTGTGTGTGGTATTTACATTGTCCTGTGACTTCAGCAAAAAATGTCCAAGGTGAGAAATGTGGGAAAAGCAAATAACCTTTGTGTTGTGAGTGTTGGAGAACCCAGTGTTTCCCACTGGGCTGCTGACATTTCTGATCTCACATAACCTCCACTTGTGGGTTAGACCTGCTCTGACACTCGCTATAGAGTTTTAATATATTTATGATTATGGTTCTACACCTATAAAGTAACACAAAGTCTTATTTGTGTTTGTGGTTTTAGCCAGCTTGGGAGTTGCGTCCCGTATCACGGTGACTATTGCTGCTTCAGATGACGCTCATGGAGTTTTTGAGTTTAATCCTGAGTTTCTGTCTGTGAACGGGACGGAACCAGAAGATGGAGACAGCACCGTCATACTGCAGGTCAGAACAAAACACACAGTGTAAATAAAAAGTTTGATATAAAGTTAACATTACTAAAGACAGTCCTTGTCCTCTTATCTGCTCACACAGGTGGACAGGTCTTTTGGAGACCTCTCAAATGTTACTGTTTTTTGGGAAGTTGATCCCAGTTCTGAGTCAGAGCTCATCAGCAGGTCTGGAAACATCACGTTCGGTGTTGGTCAATCCTCAGGGAAGATTATCATCAATATAGCTGAGGATGACATCCCTGAGTTGGACAAAAGCTTCACTGTGTCCTTGGTTAACGTGTCCCATGGTCGTCTAGGACTGAAGACATCCGCCACTCTCACTGTGTTCGCTAGCGATGATCCATACGGCGTGTTTGTCTTCTCTAATTTAACAAAGTCTGTTCAGCTGCCAGAAGTTGAATCGACCGTCTCTCTGACCATCCTCCGAAAAAAAGGCTTAATGGGTCAGGTATGTCCCCCTGTAGGACACTCAGAGAAGTGTCAGATAAATTCAAGTGTAATGAGAGAAAAATTTTCTTTTTTTTTTCTTTAGGTACGACTCATTTATGGAACACTGACTGAACTAGACCCAGAGCCATACAATGTTCCTGGAGTGGGCCGAGCCACAGAGGGACGTGACTTTATTCCCCTCCAGAATTCTGTCATCTTTTTGTTCAATCAGAGTGAAGCCAACATCACCCTGCAAGTGCTGGATGATGAAGATCCAGAAAGAGATGAAGTTGTGTTTGTGAAGTTGATCAGCGTTGAACTAATGGAAGGCGGACAGGAGAGATTCAGTAAGACTGACATATTGACTGAAATACTGTGTATTTAATATTGATACGACTACCACTGATTAATGACACAAGCTTTTTTTTATGTCTCTCTCTCAGTCTCCGACTCTCCTGCCTTGGGCAACAGACCTGAGATATTTGCTGATGTGGTAGTGAAGGCCAGCGATGGTGCGTTCGGAGTCCTCCAGTTGTCAGCATCTGCTGTCAGTGTAGCCGAGGACTACGTTGGGCCGATAATAAACGTCACGCGCGTTGGAGGAATCTTCGCCGATGTGTCTGTTAAGTTCAGGGCGGTGCCTGTGACTGCCAGGATCAGTGAGTGATAACCATCAACCACTAACAGTAAATCTATAAGGATTGAAGAAATGTGAAGATCAAAATGTGTTAATCCTTCAGGTGACGACTACAGTGTCGCCTCCAGTGACGTTGTCCTTTTGGAAGGAGAGTCCAGTAAATCTGTTCCGGTCTATGTCATCAACGATTTGGTCCCGGAGCTAGAAGAGACCTTTAGCATCGAACTGATTAATCAGACCACCGGGGGTGCTCTTTTGGGAGAGCTCACATATGCAATCATCACCATCCTGCCCTCTGATGACCCTTTTGGTGCCTTTGGTTAGTAAACAATGACATTTTGGCGTTATCTATTTTTTTTTTTTTTTACTTTAAAACGCAAGTCAACATTTTTCTTTCAACACAGTGTTCCAGTCTGCCCCGGTGACCGTAGAAGAACCACAGTCCGACTCTGTTGAAGTCACGCTTCCAATAGTGCGCAACGCTGGAACCATTGGCACCGTGGTGGTTAAATGGCAGGCCACAGTGAATGGGAAACTGGCAGTGGGGGACATCAGTCCAACATCAGGAGAAGTGACATTTAATCCTGGAGAAACTATGAAGAAGCTTAAAGTCAGGATATTGGCCGATGATGTTCCTGAAATTGCTGAGGTAAAATAATAATTTACAAAATATTCATATAGGTATAAAGGTTGATGCAAATACCTGTTCTATTTTGCTGTTTCTGGTAATTATAGATAATAGCGGTAAAGCTGACTGGTGCCAGTAATGGAGGGAGCCTTGGAGCTGAGACTCTAGTGAACATCACAGTATCTGCCAATGACAACCCGTATGGAACGGTATATTTTGCCCAGTCTGTTTATCGTGTTCAGGAGCCACTGGAAGGACATTTTAATGCTAATATCAGAGTTTATAGAAGGTAAGTATAGATTTTTGGAGAATGGTATTATTATAATATTGCTCTATTTCTGAAAAATTCTTTAATTTTCAGAGGTGGAAACTTTGGACTCCTAGAGATTGTGTACAGCACGTCTGAGTTCGACATTGTCAGTAAGGCTGAGGCTGAAAACCAGGATCTGTTGATGTACTTCAATGTTCCAAAACCTGGTGGTCTACCTGCTGCGCTCATAAAAATCTTCAACATCACTGCTCAGAAAGATCCACTGGTTGCCTGTGCTTCAGCGTGCCTGAGAGAGCAGGCCTGTCAGGCCTTCTCAGTCTCCACAGCAGCGTCTCAGCCATCATGTACCTGGGTGACGTCAGGAACAGAAGACCTCACCCCCGAAACACAAGTTATGACCTATTCTAAAAACACCACTGCAGCTGCGGTCCTGTTCAGTGGTCAAGCTACGGCGGGGAGCGATTACATGCCAGTGACGTCCCAAAGCGCCTTCATGGAAGATGGGTCACAGGACGCCAACCTCACAGTCCCAATCTTGACTGACAAATTCCCAGAAATGGACGAGAGCTTTTCAATACGAATCCTTAGAGTAAGTCCGCAGAAAAAAATACAAAGTAAATTTTATCTTATTGTGTTTTTTTGGCAACAAAATAATACTTTAAAATAATTTTTTTTTGTTGTCGTTTTAGGTGTCTCTGGTCAATATGACTGCATCTAAAGCCAATTTGCCTTCTATTGGACAGCCGGACCAGGCTTTGGTGACCATAGCGATGAATGGAGATGCGTTTGGTGTATTTGTTATTTACAGCCTCAGCCCTAATGCCACCGGTGAGGGCCTGTATCTAGAGGTCCAGGAGAAGCCCGCTGTCACCGTACCTTTGGTTATAGAGCGAAGAGGAGGTAATCTGGGCTCCGTCACTGTGGAGTGGAGGTTTGTTGGAGGGACAGCAACACCTGACGTGGACTTTACAGGAACTGGTGGCAGTCTGGTCTTTGACGGTACGTAAATTACTTGGTCGAATTCCCTACATAAAAATGTCTATTTAAGGTAATAGTGTTGTGAATGTAAATTATATTGTATTTACTATTCACTTTCAGGCGAGCTGAAGAAGACTGTAGAGATAGTAATCAGAGATGACATTGAGCCGGAAGACAGTGAGAGTCTCATGATTGGACTGGTAAATACAGAGGGAGGAAGTAGAATCCTGCCCAGCTCTGACACGGTCACTATAGTGATCCTGGCCAACGATAACGTGGCCGGCGTAGTGGGATTCCATCCAAGCTCACGTTCTGTCGTCGCCAGAGAAGGTTAGCACATGATTTCTTGTGTGTGGTCAATTCATTTGTAAAATAATCAGAACATTTCCTCTGTCCTAGTCTTTGGAGTTGTCCTTCAATAATAAATGCAAATAGAAGTAAGGGAGTGCACTGCCAGTGTTGACAGCAGGTGGGCGCTGTGGTTATCTGTGGTCAATTTAACATTGTAAATATGTGAGGAGTTAAAATGTGAAATTGATAGGATTGGTGACTTTCCATACACAGTCTACAGGACTAAAAATCTGACAGATCGTTTTAGTATTGATTAAAACATATCAGACTTTGCCACTTTAACCATTTTAAGAAAACAGAAATTTCTATTATTTTTTTTGAAGTTATGCTGGTTAGGACGGTGCCATGCTCAGAGCACCTCAGTGGCAGCTGGTGGACTCAAACCTGAAGCCCTGCAGACTCAAGTCCGCTTCCTTAACCACTAGGCCACCACTGCCGCCAACATTCAGAACAACGTGCATATTTCCTGCTCCGTGACTTGTGGTGGTGATGAGCAGCGATTAGTGACAAGAAAGCTCTTACTTCTTACTTCCCTGTAGTTAAGGCTCAACACAACTTCCTCACATACTGAAGTTTCCACACCAACCACTTTCATTCTCAAAGGCACTGGCTTAAAATAATTCTTCAATATGTCAATTTTAAAAGAATTGTGAATACTTATTGTCATACAGAATTGACTTTAACGCATATTTCTTTCTTTGCAGGTGAAAAGCTGTCTTTATTGGTGGTGAGAACAGCTCCAGGTCTGGGTAACGTGACTGTGGACTGGACTCTGTCTGGACCCCTGGTTCATCGGACCTTCGCCCAAACAACAGGATCTCTGCTCTTCACTGAGGTTGATGCTCATTGAGTTTGTGGTTATAAATGAGGCAGCAGTTTGTATAATAGTTTGTTTCTATTGTTCTGAGTGGGTGGTACAAGTAGAATGAGCTAAATTAGATTTTTTTTTCAATGTCACAGCATTAATTTACTGCCTCCTCAATTACTTTGTGATTTTGCTTTGTTTCCTAAAGAAAGTCCTGAATAACACCCTAGTTTTGCAACTTCTTGATGACGCCACGCCAGAAGACAAAGATGAATATAAAGTTTCCTTGTCCAACATAAAAACTACTGGTATTTAATGTTTTCATCTTTCTTTCTGTCAGCCTGAATCTGTCTGTGTCTGTCTGTCTGTCTTTCTGTCTGTCTTTTGACTGATGGATTGACAGTCAGACAGACAAGGAGAAAGATAAATAGATATAAAAACACTGTTATAATCTGCTGTATTTAAATTAAATATCTGATGACACTGGGGTTTCCTTCTTCAACAAAGGTGTTGTGATGACAGGCCATGCTGCTCTGGATGTCCAGGGCAGTGAGGCAGTTCTTACTGTGGACACCAGTGATGAGCCCTTTGGGCTGCTGTCAATTGCCCCATCTTCCCTCAGGGTGACCACAAAGGAGCGGGACAGAACTTTAAATATCTACATCAACAGAGAGTTTGGATCATCAGGTTAGTAATAATACCACAATGTAAAGTGTAGCTTATTAAAAAAAATAATTTATATAAGTGGTTTGTTGTCTTGTGTCCAGGTGCAGTAAACATTTCTTATGAGGCTATAAGGGGTTCTCTACAAGACCTGTCCCAGATCGAGGGTGCTCTGGCTGATCCGGACCAGGACTTTGTCTCTGGAACCGGATCTGTGATCCTTCAGGATGGTCAGACTTCTGTTGCCCTCCCCGTCACCATTCTGGATGTAAGGCCTCTTTTTTCGTCGAAGTCTTTGGAACATGTTGTTCTTCAGATATTACATTGATTGCCTGAAACCTTATCTT
Organism: Paraplagusia blochii; assembly: GCA_016785265.1. NCBI lineage: Eukaryota > Metazoa > Chordata > Actinopteri > Pleuronectiformes > Cynoglossidae > Paraplagusia > Paraplagusia blochii. The sequence goes on from JAFBJS010005233.1 coordinate 223,077, forward strand.
TAAGGATGACATTCCTGAGCTGCAGGAGTTCTTCCTGGTCAACATCACATCAGCAGTTCTCATCACAACCCTTGCCACTGCTCCACAGTTAGGTAATGGCCTGAGCTTCAGATTTACCAAATATCCTGCTTTAGTGTTTCTTTTTATTCATTTCCAATTTATGTCTATTTTCCATTTAACTTCTCTTTTTCTCCCTTTTTTTCTCTCCATTTGCTCTTTTGATGAGTAGAGGTTGTGTATTGCACGTTGCCAGGTAAAAAGCCAGTACTGTTTTGTCTGAGATTAGATTTAGTTTGATGCATTATATTCTGTATTGATGTTCAATCAAAACACATCAACATATACAGAGCCGATCAGCAATCCCTGCAGTTTAATGCGTATTTCAAGCCACCGTCCAATTTGTGAATGAATAACTTTAGAAAGCGGTGAGTAGACAAAAACCGTCAGGCAGGCAGAGCAGCACCCAGAGGCTGCAGGAACTCTCTGCAGGCCTTTTGCTGGGAGACGTACGGTAAACATGCAGCAGCTCTTTTGGCAGCAGTCATTATGTGGCTTGGATGGTGATACTGATGCTTTCCATGATTGTGGAAGCCTGGGGATTTGAAGGAAGCAGAGTAGTACGGTGCGGTGAGTAAAGCCGAAGCCAAACTAAACCCAGTGCTGGCCTCCCAGGGTTTTGGCAGGAGAGTCAATGGGGAGAGGAGGGTTTTCAAGGGGTCATAAATCTGTCCACTCCAAACACTTGGCTGCTTAGCTTCTCCTTCTTACTTACAAGGGACACTTCATGGCTTTAATCCTTTGCTCATGTGTCCCAAAGCGGAAATTCAACCCTATTCCATATTCCTATTTCCTATTCATTCCTTTTTCTTTCTTTCCTGCTTTTGCTTTCAATGTTATTCCAGCTCTCTTTTTATTAAATAAGTTATCTGACAAATGCTGTTTGTTTATCCTTAGACACCCATGGTTTGGTGGCAGAGGTCACCATTACTGCCAATGATGGAGTTAGAGGAGTAATTGAATGGACTAACACAATGTAAGTCCAGGAGCCATATGTATGTGAGGCATTAAGACAATTTCAACATGCTTTATTATGACAAATGTTCTTTCAATTTCAGGTTCGAAGTGAATGAAACCATCACATCTCTCACGTTGGTGGCCTACAGGAGCAAAGGCACATATGGAAATGTCTCTGTGCTTTACTACGCTCAGAATCTGGAGGCCCAACAAGGGCTGGACTACAACACCAGTGAAACGGTCAGCTGTGTTTAAGCTTATGTAGATTTTAGCTATATAAAGGTTTACCAGTAGCAGCATCTTCTTCTTCTCCTTTCGGCTTGTCCCTTCTTTAGGGGTTGCCCACAGCGAGTCAACAATTTCCATCTCCCCCTGTCCTATGTATCTTCTACTCTTACTCCATGTCCTCCCTCACTGCATCCATCAATTTTCTCTTTGTCTTCTACCTGGTAGCTCCATCTCTAAGATCATTCTTCCACCAAGGTATCCACTGTCCCTCCTCTGAACATGTCCAAACCATCTCAATCTGGTTTCTCTAGCTTTTTCTCCAAACCTTCCTGCCTGTGTTGTCCCTCTAATCACCTCATTCCTGATCCTGTCCATCCTTGTCTCTCCTAAAAAAATGACACACAGACACTTGATGTACTATATGTTTTAGAGACACTACCAGTAGGCAGAAGACAGGGGGCAGAGCTGGAGGTGGAGGAGTTAAAGATGCTGAGATTCTCTTTAGGAGAGACAAGAATGGACAGGATCAGGGATGAAGGTTTGGAAAAAAAGCTAGAGAAGCCAGACCGAGATGGTTTGGACATGTTCAGAGGAGAGACAGTGGATACATTGGTAGATGAATGATCCTAGATGGAGCTACCAGGTAAGAGACAAAGTGGAGATTGATGGATGCAGTGAGGGAGGACATGGAGGCAGTTAGAGTTAAAGCAGAAGATACAGAGATAGGGTAAAATGTTGATTTGCCAATGTAAACATTGAATTGTATAACATTGAATCCTGTGTACCCAGGTACTGCATTTTGTGGATGGTGAAAGACACAAATTTGTAGAAGTTCAGATCCTCGATGACTCCATTCCAGAAGGAGCAGAGAGATTCCAGCTCATCCTGGCGGAACCTTCGCCTGGCCTGGAACTGGGCATCAACACCACAGGTAATTAACCAATAAAACACTACATGGGCAAAATGTTTTGAACATTCAGAAATCCCTTGTTCAATAAGCGGCTTCACGTTTTAATGAACTTGTGAATTTTTTTTGTGATTTTAGAAAATCCATTTGGCCTGACTGGCTATTTATATGTTTTATTAGACTTTTGAAATAATAAAGTCTTTTTGTAGACCTTTTCTTTAAACCACATTGATACTCAAATCATGCTGTTAAGAAATAAACTGTATTCAGGAAAAATTGTAAAATATGTTATTGCTTTCCTTTTTTTAACGGAAATATTTTTTTTCTTGTAGCGACTGTGAATATCCTGGCCAGTGATGATGGACATGGTGTGATTTCCTTCAACATTAGCGAGCACCTCTTGTTGAGAGAACCAACCTCTGCAGTTGGGTTAAGTGAGAGCGTGGCCACTCTGTACATACTTCGAAACCCAGAAGAAGGAACATTCGGCACCGTCACTGTTCAGTTCACCATCACTAATGCCAATGGCAGCCTAGCAGAGGGCGATTTGATGCCAGCACAAGGCTTCGTGGTGCTTGAGGATGGAGTTAGATTTAAAGTGAGCTCTTGTTACAATTGCACATTAGTTCTCTTTTTTTCCCTTGATTTAATATATGTTTTTTGTTTCAGATGCTGGAGATTTGGACAATACTGGATGCGGAACCTGAGATGAATGAAACCTTCGTCCTGACTCTGTCAAACCCAACAGGAGGAGCGCGGCTTGGGGACCAACTTCAAGTGCTCATTACCGTCCTTGAGAACTCAGCTCCTTCTGGCTTGTTCCGCATCGGACCTACACTTAACAGGTCTGAGTAAAGCTGTAGTTGTGATTTGCTGTCACTTTTGTTTTCAACAGTCACACAGTTAAAGCCGATATAAGTATACATATGTAATCTTTTTTTTATATCTGTCCAGAACAAATACAGAAGTTGTGGCCGAGGAAGGTGGCCAAACAGTCTTCCTCACAGTGTCTCGCAGCAATGGTCTGGAGTCCTCTGTCAGTGTGGAGTGGGAAACACAGTCAAACACAGCGACAGCCTCAGGTGGTTGACACACCCTCGAACATCCTCCTATAAAACAGAGATTTTCTGCTGTAATCTGAGTGTTATTTTTTTAATCTTCTAAAATCTAAAATTTCTACTTCCAGCTGGACAACATCCAGTTATTGGCCTATACCAGAGTTTTGAAGACCACCCTACCTCAGCCTGGTGCCTCGTCCCTGAGGCAGGTTCCCCACTGGCTTTGAGGCTGGACAAGAGGCCTTCTCTTGGATATCCACACACCTTGGCTACATTGTACCGTTGGCAGGGTGTATTTGTCCCAGTGGAGGTAGGACAACTGATAAATTATCACTGAGATAGCAGGTTTTTGGTGAAGGTGAAAAATTTAGCAACAGGACCAAGTCTTTCTCATCTGCTGAGATGGGACAGCTTCAAATTGAGCAGTGTTTTGATGAAAAAGACAACAGACCCTGGTGCCCATTGTCCCCTACCATCCTGAGTCCATAAATGCTGTTAGGCCTGAACTGTGCCAGCATTGTTCTGGGGAAACCCAAATGTTCTGCAGTGAAATTTAAACGAGGTAAATAAAAGTCTGACATCAAGGTTTTTCTTTTTTGCTCTTTCTCTACAGTCATTTAGAATCCAAAACCCAGGCTCTTGTGTTGGGTTTGTGGTGAATGGTTCGACCTACATGGGTATCACCCACAGTGGTCCTCCTTTTTCTTCTCCTGCCAACCTCAGCATTTTCAAACTGCAGAAAGACCTCAACATTACCCTGGTAATTATTTTTTAAAATCTGTTCTGCACCATTACTTTTTTTCACTACTGTGCGTTATTTTCCGATGACCTGAGCCAATGCAAATGTTCAGGAACAAACTCTGGGCGTGCAATCCTGGGAAGTGAAGCACTTCTCTGCTGAAGGAAGAAATTATCTAATCGTAGCAAAACAAGTGAGACTCAACCCTCCTGTGTTGATCATATTACCTCAGTGACTCATTCACCAAAGCCTAACGTGATAACTGTTTTTCAATGCAACAGATTTATGTTTGGAGTGATGGCTCCTTCACACTCCTCCAGACTCTGGTCTTTGAACAGGACATCCTCAGTGTGACTCCACTCACCCGGGCTAAGCTTCTCCACCTGGTGGTTTGCACTGATAGTGTAACTGTCAGTTGTTTTCTGCTTCAGTGGACAAATGAAAGGTTTCAAGATCCAAAACCACTACCTGTCTCTGGCAGAGCCAGTCAGGTGGAGACGATCCACACGGTGGCAGAGGAAACTCTTCTGTTTGTGGCTGTTGAAGGTGAACATCAGTGCTCTTTTTTCACAACATCTTTAACCTCCTACCTGAAAACATATTTACTTTATCTATCGTTCACGTTTGGTACTGTTGCAGTGATATTCTGAAATCTCAGAGCTGAGTTTATTCTGTTATGTTTAGAGTGTTTTTTTGCAGAATTTCAATGCTATAATTTATGTGTGTATTCTCAGTGTGTGTTTGTGGAGATTTTGTTGGTTTTGGTTGTGGCAGATTGTGGTGCAATGTTGGTTGGCATACTTTATATAAATCAGCAGGGCCTGAAAAAAGGGGACCTTGTAACTATGCATTTGTTACCAAACCTCCTGCTCGTGCTTTTGCATATTCTAAAAAAGAAAAGTCACAGTGGAGACCCACACATATATACATATTTATATCAGCCGCCGTCTATTTTCTGATTGGACATAATCCCTCTGAGTCTGCAAAAGTGGAGTGTTTGTTTGGGTCGGACATGTTGTGGGTTTTTACGGGAAAGGCCTCAGTGCAGAGAAGAACCGAACCACAATGGGACGTGGAGGTTGTAATTTGTCAGTCTTGGGTGTGTCACTGAGACCTCAGTGCTTACTTCACATAAACAGCCTCTTCTACCAGGATTGGTCTTACGTCTGGGTGTCTGCATCCTTCTCCAGGTCCCTCCGCATCCTGCGAGGTGCTTCAGTGGAGCGCAGGACAGTCTTTACCGCTGCTCCATCAGTCCATCCCTCACCTGGGACTCACTTCGCTTCACCCGTTCATGTCCCCGTCTGGAATCAGTGAGCACAAACATTTCCTCTTTTTTTCATGCAAATATCCTGCTGAAGTTGGTTTAAAGTCAGTCCAAAACTATCTTATTTTAGGATGAAGTTTTGAAACTGTATATAGATATTATATATTGCCTTTGCCTCGTTGGAAAGCATTGGTTCAACCTCTCATGTAAATCATTTGTTTGTAGTTATTATTTTGATGTATTCCACTTGCCTTTTGGCCTTTGATTTAACATTTGTGACATGATTTTAAAATAGATTTATTCTTCTCATCAGTGGAATTTTTTTTATTTTTACAGCCTATGTTCTGCTCGCTGGGAGAAATGGCTCCTCTCTTTACTCCTGGAGATCTGAGGTTGGTCAGTTTGCCAAAATCCTGAGGCTTTTTCCAGCCGTGAGTTTCCTCTCCTTGATGATCCAAGACCTTAACACCACCAAGATCTTCCTGGCTTCCTCTGAGGACAATGGCTCGACAATATATCAACTCACTTCCGTCTCCAATTCCTCCGACTTCATACCCAGGTAGCCATATTATTTCTGTACAGGTTTTGACTCTCAAAGCAAACCCAGCCACCGTAAAAGATCTCTCTCTTTTCCCAACGTTTAGTTTTGGAGAGTTGCACTTTGCACCAGGCGACAGAGAGTTGGAGATAACAGTGAACGTCATTGATGATGACATCCCTGAGATCCAAGAGTCTTTCCAGGTTAATCTGAAGAATCCAAAGGGCGGGGCTGAGATTGGATTTGGTGGTCAGGTGACCATAATTGTCCCAACCAACGATGACGCCCATGGTATCATCGGTTTTGCAGAAGTAAGGAGAGACACACAGTCAAATAGCATTTTTACGTATATTTATTATATCCTGGTTATATTGTTACTTCATATGTTGTTGTCTTTAAAGCACGACAGAAGGAATTTACCAGGGAAAATATTTTTTCTCTGAATTTTTGCAGGACTCTTTGTCCATGGAGGTAGAGGAGTTGGAGCAAAATAATCAGATTTCTCTAAATGTGGAAAGACGAAGGGGAACTTTTGGCAGGCTCACCGTTCATTGGGCTGCAAGTGGCAGCACGACAGATATTTACCCCACCTCGGGAGTGGTGAGTTAAACCTTCAACTAGGTCACTTTTGCTTGTTTATAGTAGTCACAAGCTTGTTTGTTTTTTAAACAAAGAAAAAACATTGTTTTTTTTAAATGATTTCTAAAACACTCATCATGGGATTTGCCCCTGCGGTCTATGCCTAGAATAACATAGGTTAAATTGTGCATCTCTGTCTTAGGTCACCTTCTCAGAGGAGCAGTCCCTGGCTATCATCTCCCTTGCTGTCGTAGCAGATGGCCTTCCAGAGCTTAGAGAGAGCGTGACCATCACCCTCATAGATGTCACAACTGTGGGGCTGCAGGACCAACGACAGGCCGCCCTCATTGACAAACAGCGGGCACAGGCTGAACTCATCATTCTACCAAATGGCTCCCCCTATGGGGTGATTGGATGGCATCTGGACTCCCAGTTCACCCTCACACAAGAACCACAGCGTAATTATCTAATCTCAGTTCCAACAGTGGGTTTGGATTGGACTACAGAGGAAAATTGTCTTTTTAGGTTGCCCTCGTTATTTGAGTTTAAGTAAATAGGTTAATATAATACGTCTCAATTTGTTATTTACTCTTTGTGTTCCATTGTTTGGGAACAAACTCTGGCCTGTTTTCTGCACATGGTCTCCTAAGAGACTTCTTTTTGGTAATCGCTTAAGGAGATTTACGGTAAAAGAGATTTTGCAATGATTTCCCCAAATGTGCAGTACGTTATTTGGGATTGATCTTAATCTGTGAGTTGGACGCTGGCCCTGAGTGTCAGAAATGGGGTCAAAAAGAATAACAAACTCCTAAAACCTGTGAGTTTTCTTTCTCCAAATATCCCATTACCTGTTTTTTTAAACACATTTCTTTTGTGTTTTCTTTTTCTTTTAATCCTCAGGAACTCCCACTAATGTCACCCTGTCTATAGTAAGAGAACAGGGCTCTTCAGGTGAGATAGCTGTTCATTACCAGACTCTTCCTGCGCTGTACCAGCCACCCAACAACCAGGCCACAGCTGGAAAAGACTACATCCCCAAAGACAACACCATCATCATGATAGATGGCGCTACTGTCGCCATTGTCACTGTCACAATCCTACCGGTAGGAACTGAGTTTTTCTGTGTTGCCCAAGTTTTCCCAACGTGACCCCTGCAGTACCTCAGCATCCCAAATGGTTTATTTTTAAAGGACTTTTTTAACTCTAATATCTTAATTTTCATCTAAATATACTCCCCAATACTGCTTGTGTTATGATGCTAAACATTTTTAGTTGTTCATATAACAAAGTCACATTTTATTAAATATAAATGCATTATTTCAGGTACAATTCATCTTATTCCTCAATTTATTACATCTTCCTCTTTCTTCTTTTGAATGTGTGCGTTGCTTAACTGGCACTAGTGATAACTTTTCACTATTAACTTGGTCTTTCAGCTGGTTAAGGCTCTTGGCTTATTTGTTTTCATGTTTAGGTGATAATTAAATAAAATTTAAATCTGTGAAGCTCTGAGAAACATTAATTAGTTGATAAAAACTACAAACTATGACCATATTTATTATGTTCGTCATATACAGATTATATTTGACATTCTACAAAATCTATTAACGTATGTTTCCTTCATCTGTGATTCCTAAGGATGACATCCCGGAGCTGGCAGAGAGTTTCCTGGTAAATATCACTGGTGTAGAGCTGGTGTCAGGGTCTATGGGAGCAGGACAGCCCACTGTAAAGAGACTCAGTATGGAGGTGGCTGAAGTCACCATACAGGAGAATGATGACCCCAGAGGGATTCTGCAGTTTAATGTGTCCGAGGTGGGTTCAGTGTCACCTTTGGACAATGAGAGGGGACACATTCACTTTCGAGATTTGTCAACTCATCTGTGATTTCACCTGATGTTGAACATGTTTAAATATGTCACAGGAGCTGGCATTCGAGATCCCTCCACCAGACAATGTCTTCCTCCTGTCAGTGGTGAGACTGGCTGGTACAGTTGGAAGACTGGTTGTCTACTGGGAAGCACAGCCAATCACTGCTCAGCGTGATGATTTCAGCCCTTCTTCGGGAAACATCACCTTTCAAGATGGACAGGCAGGAATTTCAGATGACCAAATCTAACACGTTCTTCTTTTGCTGACTGAAGATTTAATTTCCTGCTTTATCTCCTCAGAGCGAAGCCAAAGTTGCTCTCACCATCCTGGATGATGAAGAAGCGGAGACTGCAGAATTTTTTAGAGTGAATTTGTCGCGTGTGATTGGTGGAGGACGACTTGGAGATGTGACCTCGGTGACCGTCAGTATTCCAGCCAATGACTCGCCTTCTGGACGATTTGGCTTCCAGAATCTTGAGGTAGGTTTGTACTGTTTACCGCAGCGGAAAATCCCATGTCACAGTTTTTATGTTTTTACTTTTTGACTCCCAGAGATAAGTGTTAGTATTCGTCCTCTCAGGTTACTGTCAGTGAGCCTGAGTTTGTGGACGACCCTGCTGCTGAGGCAACACTAACCGTGCTACGTAGTGCAGGAGGTGAAGGAGCCGTGACGCTGCTGTGGCAGCTGGAAGATCAGGCCAAGGACGACATCTCGCCTTTAAACGGAACACTTGTTTTCACAGAGGTAAACATCAATGTAAACCAAAGATGACATCAGCTTTGAACACATTAACAAACAAGTTTCCTAATAAAAAGAAAAAATATTGAACCACTCTCTCATTTTTCAGACTGAGTCTGTGAAAACGTTTGTAATTAAAGCCCTCGCTGATGCCGTGCTGGAAGGAGAAGAGCATTTCACTCTCAGGCTGTTTCCTGCTGTGAGCGACGCAGTCGTCGACCCCTTAAGTGGTTTGTTTAATAATTATAATTCAAGTTAAGCGTTTTTTTTCCCGTCATGATGTTTTAAACTGTTCATTTGTACATGATTCTACATGATTTTCCTTTGCGAGTTAAAATTAAAACAGTGATTAAATGACCAGATGTAGGCTGGACTGTGAATGTGCCTACACCCTGCTGTGGCCACAGCCTCATGACCAAGTGGATATTTAAGTAAGGAGTGACTATAAATGAAAAGAACAAGGTTTAGCCAAGTCAGGGTTTCTAGTTAATAGTATATGACTGTGAATTATTATAACGTTTTCACTGATAACCTAATGGGACAAATGCAGACTCATTTATAGACCAATACAATATCATTATGAAGGATCAGAGTCTTCTTTCAACTTGTCCCTTCTTCAGGGGTTGCCACAACAGGTCAACAATTTCCATCTCAGCCTGTCCTCTGTATCTTCTACTCTAACTACGTCCGTGTCCTCCCTCACCTGGTAGCTCTATCTCTAGGATCATTCTTCTACCAATGTCTCCGCTGTCCCTTCTCCGAACATGTCCAAACCATCTCAATCTGTCTTCTCTAGCTTTTTCTCTAAACCTTCCTGTCTGTGTTGTCCTGCTAATCACCTCATCCTTGATTCTGTCCATCCTTGTCTCTCCTAAAGAGAATCTCAGCATCTTCAGCTCCTCCACCTCCAGCTCTGCCTCCCGTCTTTTGTCTATTCCTAGTCCATCCATGACTGTGTCCTGTAAACCTTGCCCTTCCCCTTAGCTGACACTCTTTTATCACACACTCATCTATTATAACAATTATCAACCCTTTTAATAATAATAATAAAAAAAATCCTCATTCTACATTTTCACATTCTCTGGGCAAACTAAGACTGACATTTTTTCGGTAACCTGTGCATTATGGTAACTCTCTGTCTTGCAGACACAGTCACCATCACCATAACAGCAGACAAAGCTGCCCTTGGGATTATCGGAGTTGCAGATTTTTCCAGAAATGTCATAATTGGGGAACCTCAGGGAGAATACAACGGTACCGCTGTGGTCAGGTGAGCTCTTAACATTAAACTATTTCACATTTCAATCTATTAACTATAAAGCTGATGTGAAAACACCTGTGTCCATATGTCTGTGACACACAGCTTAGTGCGTGGACCAGGTGTGTACGGAGACGTCCAGGTCTTCTGGAACATCACACCGGCTGCTGCCTCAGAGTTTGAATCCCTGTCCGGCACAGTGACGATGAGAGACAGACAATCTGCTGCCAACATCATCCTCAAGGTGATGAATAAATGAAAGCAACAAGATAAAAATAGTTTGCTAGACTTGTCCCAACATTTGGCTGTGACTTGTCATGATTCCAGGCCTTAGATGATGAACTCCCTGAGGAGCGTTCTGAGTACCAGCTGACATTGACGTCCGCTACTCCAGGACTGGAGATAAGTCCTTTAGCCAGGCATGCTACGGTCATTATGGCTGCCAGTGACAATCCCTACGGCCTTTTCACTTTGACACAACAGCAAATCAGTGCAACAGAAGAGGACGGCGTGGTGAGCACCTGAAATTGAGCAACTACATTCACTGGAAACATCAGTCGTGTATTTATTGCACTTATTTCCTTTTGTTCCCCAGGTAAATATGACCATATTCCGCTCTTTAGGCATTCTGGGAAGTGTATGGTTGAAATATGCGACCACTGGGGACACTGCAGTCAGTGGACTGGACTTTGTTCCGGCTTCTAAACAAATTCTTTTCAGTCCTGGTCAAACTTCACAGCAGGTAACGCTTTATATTGAAGATGACAATCTTCCTGAAGAGCCAGAGATGTTCTTCTTCAACATTACTGGAGTGGAGATGGTCAATGCCAGGTAACGTATCTTTTTTGTGCGTTACAAAAACGTGTTTTGTAGTATCTGCAAAAAACTTCTCATGCTGCGATTCTTCATTCTGTGTCTCCCTCTGGTGGATAGCTTTATGAACTACACAATGATAGAGCCAGGTCTTCAGCTGGACCAACCTCCTACTATAGGCAAAAACTCTTCTCTGACTGTGGTCATACTAAAGAATGACAACATAGAGGGTATTCTGGAGTTCAAAGAGGACTTTGTCACATTTACAGGTAATAAGTTAAAGTTAGAGTTAAATCTGATAAACGTACATTGAAATGAAAACTATTTGTAAAATCCTAATTTGTTTTTCTGTTGTAACCCTCAGTGGATGAAGGAGTTGGCAGCGTGCTCATCCCAGTGGTGAGAAGTGTGGGTACATACGGCGACGTCTTGATTCAATTCAGCTCAAAAGGTTTAAGTGCGACTCCTGACCTGGACTACATTCTCCATGATGGCTCAGTGATCTTCACCCACGGCCAGAACACCAGCTACATTAACATCACCATTATAGATGACCTGGAGAGGTGAGATGGTTTTATCAGTCAGTTATTGCAATCTATACACAACAAAGTATTTAATACACCACCCCTAAAAATAGCCAAAATAACAGTATTATTCTAGTTGGAACCTTAGAATCTGTTGTTAGTATTTGCTTGTAAGAATATTAGTTTTCATTCTTCACATCTCTAAAGATTTAGAACTTTGGCAATTAAAATATTAAAACGACAAGAGGGGTGATGAGAGAGGGACAAACACAATTTATATATATATATATATACTGTATATACATAGATGTATAAATATATCAATTTTTTACACTGAAAATGTATATATTTTACATTTCTTATTGATTATTATGTGTATAAAGACAATACAGTGCAATAAACAAGAAAGAAAAAAACACACACACACACAAAAAACACAAAATAAAATGAACAGTTAGTGCATCAGCAGAGAAAAGAATAAGTACTAAGGATAAGTACAACAACTCATTTTTTTAAATAACATTACAATTGTAATGATTATACTGACATGTGTTTTAATAAGTGATCGGATATGGAACGCAAAGCCATCAGATTTTATTTCCTCTTCTCCAGTGAAAATGCAGAGATTTTTGAGGTCCTGCTCATGGGGGCGTCAGGAGGAGCAGTTCTAGGACCACAGCGTGTTTCCACCGTCACCATCTCTAAGAGCGACTCTCTGAGCGGTTTGGTCCGTTTCGTGAACGAGAGCCTGATCACCGTGGTGAACCCTAACTCCACCCTCAGACTGAGTCTTATTTTGGAAAGAGTAGGAGGCCTGGTGGGCAATGCCACGGTACGAAGGACCGACTCCAACACCTGCTGCTCTTCCTTCTACTTTGTCAAAGTCATTTAATTTTCTGTATTTACCAGGTTACATGGATTGTCCGAGGTCCAAACAGCAGAGAAGTTCTTCCTCCATCCAACACAGACATTAGAGAGCCAGTGAACGGGTCTTTCTTTTTCATGGATGGAGAAGAAAGTACACACGCCATCCAGCTGGTGATCCTCCCTCACGAAGAGGTGGAGGTGGAGGAGACGTTCGTTATTGAGCTCAGTATTTGGTCCGGGGAGATGGACGTAGATCCTCAGGCTGGTGCAGTAACCCTGAAGGTGCGTCATGGTTTCTTCTCTCTCTTCTCTGACTCTGAACATTCTTCTCAACCTGTTCTTGACATGTGTTTTTTCTTCCAGATCGAGAAGTTTGGAGATCCAAACGGTATCGTCCAATTCACTGCAGATTCTCTCAGAGAGCATGTCTACAATGAAACCACAGACGCAGAGGGATCGTTCAACATTTCCCTGTTCATCACACGCAGAGAAGGAGTCATGGGTAACATCACTGTACGTGTGCATCAGCTGCCGACTATTGATCCAGCTGCCTTTCTTTTCTTTTTAAAATGTGAAAATTACCTAATTTTATGGAATAACAAGATACATTTTTGTGCAGGAAATATTGATTAATACTCATTCCAGAGATGGAGTGATGATAGTTGAAATTCTGTAATTAATTTCCTGTGTAGCAAAGCTAGTGTGTAACTAAAAACAACAAACATTGTATTCTAAACAAAGGATGATTGAAAATATGTAGAATAAAAATACACACAGTATTGATTGCCATTAGAAAATGCACTGAAGATGTAATTTAAAATACAGTTTCAGGTCCTTGGTTTTGTAAATACAAGCTGATCTTTGATTATTGTTGTGACACATGGATGAATGGATGGATAGATGGATAGATAGAGAGATTGATAGATAGATGGATAGATAGATAGATAGAGATCTCTGATCTCTGTTTGTTACATTTCTAAACTCTCTCCTCAGGTTCACTGGCAGATACAGAGTGACTCAGACATGGCAGGAGATTTCCTCGTGTCCTCCGGCTCTGTGATTATTCTGGAAGGACAACGGGAGGGTGAACTTCTCCTCAGCCTGCTGCCTGACATGGTTCCAGAGCTGGATGAGCTCTACACCATCCAACTCACAGCGGTAGAGGGTGGAGCCACTCTGGATGATAACGCCAAACTGTTAAAGGCCCAGATCAGGTACGGCAAGTCCTTCTGACTTGTTCATTTGAAATTTAAGAACCGAAAAGTAAAACCCTTCAAACGTCCTTTGTGCCTTCAGGGTCCTGGCCAATGATGACCCACACGGTGTCTTCTCCCTCAACCCTGACCAGCAGGCTGTAGTTGTAGAACAGTCTGGATCAGAGATCAGCCGGACCCTCATGGTGAATTTGACACGGTTGGCTGGTTTGTTTGGTAACGCTAGTGTGGGCTACAAAATCACTGGATTGGCAAATGAGGTGGTGGACATTGAGGATGTACTAGGAGGACGTGCTGAGGGGAGAGTGTTCATGACTGAAGGAGAACGATTCGTTACTCTGACTCTACCAATCAGCAGCCAGGTGAGAAAGAAGAGGAAATTAACTCACTGTTAAAAAAGAGTTTATTTATATACCATTTTTTATATCCGCTCAAAGTCATTGCATCAATCTCAATGATTAATGTGTAAAATTCAGAGGTATTTATGCCAATAATCCAATAATTCTGCCATTAACAAGATTGTCTAAGCCCGCAGCCAATACACCATATACATGCACAAACCGTTTTTATTTTCCCTCACAAAATACTTATACTAATACTTTTTGATTTCATTTAATTTAAAAAAATGTTTCTTTCTAATCATTTAAAAAGATTGTTTGACATCCTTAATGAAAAGTAGGCGCAGTAAAAGTATATAGAACAAAAGTCCAATTGATACATTTTTAATTTCTCTTTGTTTTCCCACAATAATTGGATTCAAAATGTTTCTATAATTGTTCAAGAATCATAATTTTCTCCCTCCCTACTCTTTCTAAAGGTATTTTTGTCGGTTGGTGAGAGTTTCACTGCAGAGCTTACAGATGTTCAACTCATCAGTCCCGTCCTTGGCTCCGCACCTCGTCTCCTTCATGAAGCCAGCGTTGCTGTGGTGACTTTACCTGAAGAAGCTGCCAGCGCTGAAGTGAGTGGTGGTTCTTAAGGTTTATAGTTATTTTTCTGAAATCCTTGATCTGACTCAGCAGCTTAAATGAACACAACTTTATATAAAAATATCAACTTCATAATTCTATTACCACTTCTCCTGTGCAGGTTGGTTTTGCATCGTTGGCTCTGCAGGTTTCCAGTTTAGAGACAGGAACATGTGAGGCGGTGGTGACGCGTTCAGGTGTGTTTGGAGACATCACAGTGCAGTGGAAAGCTGGTTATCCTTCAGGTCAATCTCTGCCGGGATTTAGGAATGGAAATATCACCCCAAACTCAGGTAATTGCTGCTCGTGGTCATACAGACTCAAAGAGGAGCCAGTGGCGCCTTCACTGTCCTCAGAAAAAAGCGTTTTCTCAAATAATATTCATATCTGAAACCACCACTATGTTGTGACTTACTAATAGCTCATGTGGTTTAGTTATATACTAGTAGAAGTGCCAATGGAGGCAGTTGGTGGCCTAGTGGTTAAAGGAAATGGACTTGGGTCCGCAAGACCCTGGGTTCGAATCCCCCTACCGCAAGTTACCGTTGCGTGCCTCGTCCTTCTTTTTTAAAAACTGTCACTTTTTGTCCTTTTCCTTCTCAAGGCTCTTTGACTCTTGTCCACGGTGAGAAGTCTAAAGCTCTATCCTTCACGGCTGTCGCTGATGCATTAGAACCAGCATCTTACGCGATTCACCTCACTGCTGCCACCTCCAGTACAGGTGCTGCAGGTGCTGTCAAACTCAGGTAATGACACAAAACATGGAAATTGGCTGACAAAGAATCTGAATATATAGGGCAGTGTTGCCTTGACAGTGTTTTTTTTTTTTTTTTTCCTTTCCAGGTCGGGCTTCACCACAGCAGAGGTGGAGCCGTTGGGTGTTTACCAGTTCACACTTGACTCCAGCCACATAGTCATTGCTGAGGACATCCAAACTATAACCCTGTATGTTCAGAGACTTTATGGGTCTCGCAGTAACACCACCTTCATCTCATATAACACAGTGTCGGGCAGTGCAGTAGAGGGAGAAGATTTTCTTCCAGTGCCAGATGGACGTTTGGTCTTTGCTTCTTCTCGCCAGACAAATGCTTCGTTCCAACTTTCTATACTTGATGACTCCCTTTCGGAGCCAGACGAGTCTTTTCAAGTCAACCTGACACATGTTCAAGTCCCTGATCCAGACTCTGTCTGGGCAAACGTTTACCCTCGACTGAACCCTTTGCAAAGTGTTGCCACCGTGACGATATTGGCCAGTGATGTGACAGGTGGGATTCTCAGTATTGGACCTGGACTGTTAGAAGTGCCAGAGGACAAGGAAGAGGAGACGCAGCAGGAACGAAAGGTGGTTCTAAGGGTGCGAAGGTCTGACAGCGTGGCTGGAGATGTTAGGGTTCGAGTCCAGGCCTACGGAGGTTTGTTCTTTTTTTTATTTTAATTATAAAATTAAATCCAAATCTACTCTGTTTTTTAAACATGGTTTCATGTTTGCATCCAGAGGGAAGCACTTCAGCTCTTCCCTTCACTCTGGACCCAGTTGGGACTCTTGCAAAGGAGCTGGAGGACTTCAGACTGGAGTCCACCGTAGTGTCTCTGCAGGCTGGGCAGAACGAGACTGAGGTTATTCTCCTTATCTTGGATGACGCAGAGCCTGAAGGCCAGGAGGTGTTTTTTATTTACCTCAGTGAACCAGAGGGAGGCGCTCAAATCACAGATAGTTCATCTCAAGGCTTTGGAGCATTCTCAAAGATCACTATTCTTGGTATAGTGTTTTTTTATTTGTCCTTTTGGCTTAAAGATTCACATTTATAACCTGGTACTTGGATTATTTATTCAGATGTTGGATTACACTGAATTGTCGTTGTTTACTCTTCTTGTTTACACCAGGGAGTGACTTCCATAATGGCATCATAGGATTTAATTTCAACTCACTGACAGACAAATTTCTCGACGAGGACTCGGAAAACAGAACAACTGTCCTGTTCCTACAGAGACAAGAAAACAGGTTGGAGCAGGTTTTTTAATCTTGAAAACTTGTTTGTTTTAAACTGATGTTTTATATTCACGATGATCTTCCCTTGTCCTGCCGTGGTTTAGAGTCTTTGAGAATGTGCAGGTCTTCTGGAGAGCTACCTTCAGCAAGACGGTTCCTCTCCTGGTCAGTGGTGGGGTTAATCTGACCACACAGCTGTTACACACCTCGGGAACTGCCCTGTGCCGAAAAGGAGAGACGATATGTCCTCTGACCCTGGAGATCCTGGATGATGAAGTGAGAGCAGAGTTTATACATGAGCCCCAGAGATGTTGATAAATATCGATTTAATCTAACTTTTAAAATGCCAAAGTAAACCTGAAGGTATTGACAAGTTTAGACTATGCTTAAATGAGGGCAGTTGGTGGCCTAGTGGTTAGGGTTCGAATCCCCCCACCGCCAAGTTACTGCTGTGGTGCCCTGAGCATAGCTAGCAACAAAGGTTTCTTATGTTGAGCAAAATAACCGCAAAGTTGAAATCTTGAAATACTATAACTGCATTCTAGCCTAGACATGGAAAAAACTTTTTGACTTGCCATCCACAAATAGTCCTAAAAATGTGACAAGAGGGCTGGGTAAGGAGCAGAGAGATGGAGAATTCATGTGACCTCAGATAAATGACGTGTAAAAGTCATTCATCGAGGCTAAAATGTTAAAATCCTTTCAGAATTCTCTACAGTACTACAGTTAAATCATGGACATGGCACGGAAATGGCAGAAGTGAACAATACAAAATAATGGTATGATTTGATGAGGTTTGATTGGCTGAATTTAAAGGCCACACCTAGTCTCAGGCCATTGTTTGCCTCAAAAAGTCAAAATTTTCTTGCCAAGGAGATAGAGAAAATGAACACACGGGGTAGTATTCCTGCAGATCAACACAGGGTAGGGTGCTATTCAGATATTAAAGCTTCTCAATGTTTAGTAATGATTCATTATTGATAATTAATCTGGAATTATAATAAAACATGACTCTGTGTCTGTAGGAACCAGAGTACCAGACGTGGTTCTTGGTGGAAATCTATCAGGTCGGAGCTGGAGCTGCCATTAATGAAACCATTCGTTTTGCCAACATCACCGTAGTGGAGAGTGATGACCCTAAAGGTGTCATCTACTTTGCTGTGGGCCACAGGCTGCCCACCGTTACCGTGACGACCACCAGGCTGAGTCTGCAGGTCTACAGACAGGCCAGCACAGACTCAGTTCTGTCTGTAAATTATCGCACTTTGGTGAGTTTTTATTGGTATCTTCAGTAATAAGAAAATCCATGTTTGCCTATTGAGTTATTCCCAACCTTCTCTGTTTGTTTAGGAACTCCACAGAGAAGAAGCTGTGGGTCCCTTCCTCATCTACCCTGCTACAGAAGGGAGAGATTTTCCCAAACAGGAAGGCCAAATAACCTTTCCTCCAGGCCAACGTAACACGTCATTAGAAATTCACCTGACGCCAGATCTTGCCTCGTCCACGCCCACGCCAAAGCGCTTCCAGGTGGAGCTCCACAGTGCCACAGGGGGCGCACGAGTGCATCCTCAGTATGGGCTGGCAAATGTGACTGTGGTGTCAAATCCAAAGAGTGAAGCCGTGTGGGCTTTACTCGACCAATTACATCAGCCTCTCAGTCCTAATGTCTTAAACCAAGCGCTCCGAGGACTGAGCAGTGAAGTCAGTGCAGACGTCGGTCCTGAGCAGATGACGGCTGTGATGGAAGGACTCGGGATGGTAAGGACAGACAGTCATTGAGTAAAATATAATTTTTGAATTAAACATACAATTAAAGAGGCAGGGCTTTTTGTTCCAATTTGTGTTTTTATTTAAACAATGACATTTTAAAGTTAATTTTACCAAAAATAAAATGATAAACACCAAAGATTGATGATGACCTTTGGTTTTGCATGCATTTACATGTTGATGATAATTATAATCTGGTCTAATCTGACACAACAAATTATACTATTTATTTGTATTATTATTATACAGGGATTCATCCTCATATCTGTAATGCCCGCATTTCCCCAATAGATGGGGTAAAAGAGGTTGAATACATCTCAGCAGTTCTAGCATTTATATTACCAAGTGTTACTTGTGTTGTGTTTCTAGTCGAAAATACTAGAAGTAATGGAGCTTTTTGATGTATTAAGATCTATGATATAATTTTATAGTGAAGTTACAATAGCTGCATGACACTGTGCATCAAAATACCTAAATACTTTGCCTTTCCAATAATTCTCTGACCTTGTTCTATTCTTTTTAGGTACTTGTAGAAGCAGAGAGGACACCGTTACCAGAAAGCAGCCGGAATTTAACCAGCAACCTTCTGTGTACTCTGGCCAATCCCAGCAGACCTGACACCAGAGGGCTCAGTCACCTTGCAGAGGTAGCGGAGAGGTTCGCGTTCTCTCTGCTCACGCACAGCCAGTGTGAGATGTGAGTCTTTCCTTTATGTTGAAATAAATATTTTATCAACAGGAAATCAACAATTTGAAATAAACATCCTTTCTTCTCTTTTCTGTTTCGTTCCTCCAGCAGGGCGACGGTCCTGGAGTCCTGTCCGTACATGAGCATCTCTGCCTTTCAGTGGTTCCCAACACAGATCAACGGCCACAAGTTCAGAGGCAGGAACGCAGACTTCTTTCAACTTCCGGAAAACTTACTGTCAGTTCCTGCAACTCTGACGTCCGACTGCAACAATCTCAGTCAGATTCAGCTGACCGAGTTCAGAACTGACCACTGGTTCATCAGCAATGAAACAGTCAATGCTTTCAGTGGAAAGGTAGGAACACACAATGGATGTGAGATGTTGTCATGTTCTGACTTGAATCTCACTCTGATATGATCACAGTTTTTAGAACACTGGTGTCAAACTCAGGCCCGGGGGCCAAATCTGGCCCACAGTGTAATTATATTTGGCCATTCAGAACATATCAAATATGTGATTTGTTGTATTTGTGATCTATGGTCTTTGTTATAGCACAGCCATTTTGTTTTATTGTTGTAGGTCTGTAAAAATTAAAACATTAAAATGATTTGGAAAGGTTACAGATAAAGGCAAATATTTATATTTATTTATGATTTAATTCCTCTTGTGTTGATAATATTAAGCGCCTGTTACAAATTTAATGTTCCCGAAAATCAACATTTAATCAGGGGCTTATTTGAAGAGTTGCAAGCCAGGCAGTTGCTTGGGGCACTGGCCACTAGGGGACCCAGTCATTTTTTTTTTTTTTTGCTTTGGGTACTGATAGGGTGGTACCCCAGCAATGTCCTGCTAGGAGCCCCAAGAGTCCCTAGCACCGCCCCTGCATTTAATATCTAGAGAAAGGGAAATGTTTCCAATTTATTTTTCAATAAATATTCTGTCTGGCCATGACTTAATTGTGACCCACTGTCAAATTGAGTTCGACACCCTGTTCTAGAACGTTTAAATATGTTAGAAGACTAAACATTCCATTACCAACCGCCAGATGGCAGTATTGTTTAAAAGTGAAACTATATTCAATGTTTGATTAGCCCCACAGCTGAAGGCTGTTCCCTTGATTCCAGGTATTCTCAGTCAGCCTGAAGGACAGGGGCTCAGGTCCTCTGGAAGACGGTAAAGAGGTGGTTTATCGAGTCCACAGCCCTGGTCAAAAAATCAAACCGGGTCGATCTCAGTGTCTGCTGTGGAACCAGACCACTGCCAGGTATAGTCAACCACAGAGACAGGTCGATTACACTGATACTAAGAAACAACTAAGGGAATCAAGTGTATTAAAGTCAAAGACGACTGGTAAATATTAATGCTATGGTTTCTTTAGTGTGTGAAGACAAGATTAAAATGTCCTTTTTCCTTCTTCTCAAGAGAAGTATAACTTAAAAGAGTCACAAACTGAAACAAAAGGAGAAAAACATACTAAATGGTTACACCCATCAATAATTTTTTTTTCAGTAAATACATTTTGCTCTAAGTGTCCCATAAACAAGTACTCTTTGTCCTGTGTTGAGGACATCCTTTAAGTCTAGAAAGACTTGGTCGGAACAGTGTTTTGACAGGTTGAAAAAAGGACAGGTGTGGTTTTGGCTTCAGCGGTGACTTGGATAAGAGTAACAGACGACAAAGACGTGTTTGTTACAGAGCAGGAGACGAGGAAACACAATTGTTCACTCGCAAAGTGAAGCCCATTCAGCAGTAGACTGAACATAATGTTCTCGAAAGGTGGAGATTTCATACAATAGCCGTTAAATCACTCAGAAAATAAAAATGACTGTGTTCATAATATCACAATGCAGAGGAAAATACCACTTGTTTTATATAGAGACATGAATCCAACCCATTGTATTGTCATGGGTGTCAAAATAAAAAATAACTAATATTATGACCTCTTTATTTGCTCACAGCTGGTCAGCAGACGGTCAGTTCTGTAGAGTTGTCAAAGAAAGTGAGAACTTTGTGGAATGTGCCTGCTCTCACTTGTCCATCTACACGGCCTACGCTGACTTCGCCACACTTGCCTCCTACAATGAGGCCTTCTACGCCTCAGGACTCATCTGCATCTCAGGTACAATATTAATTCTTTATCAGTGGACAGTTAACAGTGGAAAACAGGGATGAGTGAAGAGACACATATATGTATATATTTGTATTATAATAGATTTTCTTTAATTTTAGAAACCAAGCTAAGTTCCTAGATAGATTTTAAAAGTTTCTACTTTTATTAAATAAAAAATAAAGTGTATTGAACAGGTTTTACAAGTCTTTTCATCATATCAATCTCAAGCGTTGACCTCCCTGCCTAATGGTTAGAGCAGGGGTGGGCAAAGTTTTTGACTCACGGCCCACAAATGGGCCTAAAATCGGACACAGGGGTCGAGCCCAGAGCAGAAAGATGCATCACTCGTTTGATTTATTGCATGTAAAAGTATAAAACCTAAAACCCTAACACGAACCCTTTATGATGTCATCTACTGGGAAAACACATTATTGCAGGGGAAAGGCAGATGTATAATGATAACATGAATAAATATTTAACTTAGAAAAGGTTGGCGGGCCGAATTATAAAAGCTCAACGAGCCACATTCGGCCCCTGGGCCTTATTTTTTTTTATGCCTGGGTTCGAGACTTTGAATCAAAGTGTCTGTTATTACATACATACAAGTTCTGTAACTGTATTTTAAGCAAATATATATTTTTTATTTAATGTATTTGCTGTAAAACTGTGAACTTTTCCTTAATCTTTTTATTAGTAGTATTTCCTATTAAATAAATCAGAAAGCTGTCAGCTGTTTTATCTGAATGGAGAAATTAGATCAATTACACTGCTGATCTTCATCTAGATGACTCCATCAGCAGTTTCTAAAGAACGTAGAAACTGCTGATGGAGGTGGAATCACCTACTTAACCATGTTGTTATTCATATATTCTATATGTCATTACTGTAAGTGGGCTTCATGTCATTTTATTTTTCCCTCTCTGCAGGCTTCGCTCTGGCCATCATCTCACACATGCTCTGCTCCCGCTTCCCCATGTTTGCTGCCAAACTGCTCACTCACATGATGGTGGGCTGCCTGGGAACACAGGTGAGAAAATTGACTTCCAGCTCTGAGGTTTTTGGTGACGATCTTGTTGACCAGAAATGGGCCAAAAATGGATGCCCATGAGTTCCTGGTAACACAATTGTTTCATTTTCTCTCTGGACAAAGTCTCACTCTGCATCCAAACATCTGTCTTCATGTGGTACGTGCACTGCAGCATCAGCAGCCATTCTTAGAAAGGTGCAGTGTTGTTAACACACACACACACACACCGATCACTGAATGTCACCGCCTGCGTAGTTTGCGGGCAGCTGCGTCCTGACAACGCAACCATGCACCCCGCACTTGTATCCATTAAAAAAACGCAAGCTGTCACATTAGCAGAGAGTGAGGCTGTGGGCCGGACCCCACCATGTGTGCATGTGTGTGCATGGATGAGTGCGGGACTGGTAATTTTCCACTGGTTTCCCCTGTCTTCATTTGACAAACACGAGCCCCTGGTAAAACCCAGTGTCGTCGGGGGCAAAGTAACTCGGGCTCTGGATGTTTATGGCCCGGGCAGAGCCCCTGAACCTGAGGAGGTTTTGGATGGAAAATTCCGTCCTGTTCTGTTTCCTTGTTGTTACAGAACTTGATGTCCAAGGCCTTTTCTTGGATGAAGATGTCCACGACATCCTATCATTCCAATCTGATAATATCTCAGAAACACATCTGCATGTCCCTGAACTTTGTGTTGAAGCTGTTGGTGAAGGATGAGGTGGTTTCAACAACCACAGGCTGGAAGTGTGACTGTTCATACTCTGGTATTTGGAGTTGTTTGACTGATGATAAGGCGACAAGATCTGCTGACTAAGACATGGACCATTTTTTTGGACCATATCTTACCAAGATCTGGCTTTAATTAAACCCATCAGGTTTGTCCAGATAGACTAAATCTTTAAGGCAAAAAGAGGTTGAACCATACAGGGTTTATATATCTTCACACGTCATTTATCTTTTTTTTTCTCTCTCTTTTCCATTATTTTTATTGCATAATTTATCTTCCTTGAGTCGATTCTCACAAAGCCAATCGTGTGGTCATTTAATTTGAGTGATTTAGCCGGGAGCAGGGTGACCTTTCCCTGGAGGACAGTTGATGTATTAAAAGACATTTTCCGTCTCCAGACTCGACCAAATGGTTGTGTAGCGTTGTTACCAGTCAGCACTCCTATGCGGTGGGGTTCTCAATGACAGTGAGACAAAATGTCCCCTGAATTTATGGATGTCAAACATCACATTATCATCATCATCCATTAAAACTAGCAGCACCAGTTCCTGACTTTTCTACCATCACAGAAAAATTGAAAAGAACCCCCAACCTTTTAAGTAAGGGTTTGTCCGTCAACTGTCAGTTAATTGTTGTTAATTGTGATATAAAAAAATATGAAGGAAAATTAGTTCAGGTTTTTGATTTTGTGATAGATAAAGATTTTATTTAAAGCAAGAAATAACTTTTGCAAATTAAATACAGTGTTTGTTGCAGGACTGTGCAGCTCCATCACCTCCCATTCTCCTTTAAAGTCCTCCAAAGTCCTTTTTTGTCCTGAGCACATGTTTTATCACATCACTGTTGCATCCTCTTCTCAGCAAGACAACTAAAGATTGTCTGAGCAGAGTGGAAATTTACCCAGGGTGTGTGACAAAACCTCTCCAATCTGTGCGTCTCCTCTGTATCCGTCTCATGGGGCAAAAAATAGTCAACAGATATATGTAGTCTGTCCACTCTCACCTCCGTCCACCACTGAATTGGTGTCCAGACTTGACAAATGTAGATTTCGTCGCAAACCGCTGTTCTGAGCTCGCATTGTTGGATATATTCTCCTGTTATCGAGTGGAAGAAATATATGTTTTCTGATTGAAGGAAAACACAGGAAATCTAATATTTCTTATATGCGGGTGACAGTGACACACGGTCACTAATGTTATTATCACAGCTCTCTGACGTCAGCGTTGTTTTGTTCTGAGGATGGACCGCTGCCTTCCGTGTCCATCGCAGCCAACAGGCAGCAGAAAGATGGATGTTTTCTGGCTCTGGTTCCTCTGGTTTTTCCTGTCATTATTCTTTATTTCTAATCATCCAAAGGAAATCCAGTTTCCCATGTCTAAAAATAAAACAGACCCCAGGGTTAATAGGCGCAGTGGTGGCTTAGTGGGTCAGTGGTTTCATAGTAGTCAAGGAAGGGGTTCAGGTTCGAGTCCACCACCTGCCAAGTTACCACTGGGGTGCAGAGCACCGTCCCCACTGTTGATGATGTGTCAAAGGCAGAGGTTGATTTCCGTTGTGTCCCTCATGTTCTGTGTCATTTTCCCTCCTTTCCTTATATCCAAACACAAGCCAAGAGTCCTAGTGGTGGTGCTAGAGGGATAACTAGATAAACCTTGGGATCAGTGGACACAATAAATGATGCACAGCATCTACACATACAGTGGTAAATTTCTATTGTATCCTGTAAATCTCTGTCCATCAGTCTTTGTCCGCTTAGACCAGTGCTTCCCAATCTTTTTCTGTTACGCCTCCCCTCAGCAAGAAGAAAACAATTCGCGCCCCAACTATAAATAACAGCATGTGTCTATAAAATAGTTCTAGTTACACCTCTGCATAACATCGTATTCTTGTTAACATAAAGAAACAAAAAAGAGAGATATAGTTCAACTTACAAGGATGTGCAATTACACTTTATTGTAGTACGGAGAAAAAAAAAGCATGTTTCCCAGGGTCATACGCGCCTCCCTCAGCATCGCACCGCGCCCCCCCACGGGGGTCTGCCCCACACCCCTGGCTTAGACACTTATCCAGCTCATCTGGGGGAATGTAGAGGCATTCCCAGGCCAGCCGTGCAACATGTCCTGGGTCGTCTTCTCTCTCCCCTAGTTCACAATGTTGCTGGTCTGGGACTGGATTCCAAAAAAAAATCCAAACATTATAATATAATAATTATGTTGAAAAATGTGATTTTTATCTAAACTGTGTGTCTAGAAAAATGTTTACAGATTTTAGATAGATAGATTAAATAAAATGGATCAGAGAACAGAATGATATATTATTCCACAAATTATTTTTTTTTTTATTTGGAACTTTTTGTAATGGGGCAATGAAGAGTGCTGGACACCTTCAGGTGATGGCCCAGGTTAAACCTTTCATTATGCAGCTGGTCATAAAAATCTTGTTGGAAATAGTCTCCCCTCTCATCCAAGAGGCTTCTTCAGTTCAATAATATATTTAGGAAGAAAAAAAATATATCTTTAACATCAGTCTTTGAACAAAACGGTCCCTGGTGGATAGTCTGCAGACAAACATTTAGATTTGAGTGTGAGGATTTAGAAATCTAATTTTAGACTGTGCTCTGACAGTAACTTCCCACACTCTGGACTCCAGTTACATTCAGGTGATTTCGAGTTGTGGTCACAAAGGATTTCCTTTGAGTTCTGGGATTGGTTCCAGCATTCAGCAGCCTTCACACGAACACATCTATCCTTACACACTTGCACACACACCAGTGACTCACAAGACCCTTTAGTAGCATCACTTCCTGTCCCAGAGAAGAATAAAGAAGAGGTGTGATTGATGTCAAAAGGTCCTGGTTTCCCCGGTATTCACAAAGGGGAAGTTTTGTGTTGCATAATCTCGGCTGTCCCAGGTCTCTCTCTGTAAAAAATCACCACGGAGCTGGACTCTGTGAAAGCAGTGAGTGATTTCAGGAAGTTTATCAGTTCTCATAAGGAACAATCAATTGTAAAACCTTTAAACACGGACTACGTTTCTGTTTGACTGACTCTCCTTGGTGCTCGATCAAGCTAATGTCTGGAAGTTCTTATTTAGAAAAAGTTAATTTGGTTGTTTATTTTCTGTAAAAAAAAAAACACAACTTCACAATGGAGAAGGATAATGAGAAAAGTAAATGAACCCTGATAATTGGCAAAAAAAAAAACAGGCTCCAGGAACAGCAGGTTTCATGGATGCCATTCATATGAAGTGTTAATGCAGGGATCTCACACTCAACTAAGTGAAAGACCACTGTCATTTCACCAAAAGGCTGCTTCAATATCGATACTCAATACAAAAAAAAATAGAAAAAATTTAATAAGTAAATTTCCCACAGATTGTGTGTAATACCACATTGCAGTTGAGTAGAAATGACAAAAAAAAGCCCAAAACAACAGAAAATGAACCAGAAGGAGTTTGTTGACTAACATCTTGAGAACTATAGGATTTTCTAAAATAAAGTGGAGATCAAATATATAAAACTTACCAGGTGAAGCATACAACTCTATACTGTCGTACAGTACAGAACATCAATCTTGAAAAAAAAAAGATAAAAACTGCATTGGATAAAGGTGAATAGTGCAACAAAAGAAAGTCTCCATTGTAATAGTCATTTATTCAGAGTAATATTTATCACCGTTTGGACCCCAAAATCTTGTCCACGGGCCGCAAAATGGCCCACGAGCCGCAAGTTTGAGACTCCTGGTGTATTGATATAATCATGTACTCTAAGAGTTTTAAGGTTTGGACTGAGCTTATGAACAAAAGAACTAATGAGAACGATTAACCTAATGTTTAACATGTAGCACATACTGTATTTTTATGAATATAAATGTCACAAAATAAATTATATTATATTCATATTACAATTTATGAACTTGGCTCAGTGAAAATAAAAATAAAAACCGCTAGGCCTTATTTTCAACGCCTTCCTTTAAATCCTGTGAATTTCCTGTCAAGTTGGCCTCTAAACACAGACAGAAATAGAAAATAAACAGGTCCTTATTTTTTGGACTGAGTCTAGTAGTCTCGTACCCAAATAGTATTTATATCTTTGTCCCTCCTGTCTGTCTTCCTGTTTCTTTATCTTTCTGCTAAATGAGACAATCGTATCCTGCCTGGCTCATTAGTCTGACTGACTATGTTTTTATTGTTATATGTTCTCACGCTCTTATCTCATAACTAGTTACAGACTCAGACTCATATATTAATCTCAGGGACTCATTAACCAGGACGTCCATCAGTGTAATTACATTACTTTATTGTAAATGAGAGAATGTTTCCCTGCAGTGTTTGATGAAATTGTGGATGAAATGTCAGACATGGCCAACAACAAACTCAGATTTGAATCAAACTCAACTTTATTCCACACTTTATTCCATTAACACTAGTGCATCAGTTCATCCTAGGTTAGCGTCACCTCGTCCTGCGTGGAAGAGTAAAAATCAAACACACAGAGAGTGAGTTCTATTCTCTCCTCTCTAGTCTCCTCTCAGAGCTGTATAATAGTACCGTACGTATAATTATGACAGAATTATGAATCAGTGTAGTAATTTATTGTCATGGATGTTGTTATGACCTTAATTACCTCCTCAGATAAGACACACGTGACACGGAGAGAGTTTTTGCCAACGCACAGCCCCTAAAGTCTCCCATTGGCGTCATAACCCATCAGACAAATCAGATATACCATCATATCTGCTGTAACTTAGTGATGTATTTCAGGCAGCCATGTTTGTCCATCTCCCAGCAGTTGAACAGCAGCTGTAGTTCAGCCGAAATCGGTTTTCTCACCACGCGCTGGACTTTAACAGACTCTGACCTCTCTGGACTCTGGAACTTCCAATCGGCCACTTTTTTACTTTGCCAAATGCCCTAACAGCTGCTGACCTGCTCTGCATTTCCATGAACTTTCCTCTATTTCCACACCACCCAGTCAGGAAGCTGTGGACGTGTCGAAGCAAACAGGAGATGCTGGAGCATGAGGTGGAATGAGTGAATCACAAGTAGATTTAATGGCCTGTCTGCACACGGACCAAGACAAAAAAAACCTATGATTCCCTACTATAGACTTAGCATCATTGTCTACCTATCCAACAAATACTCACGGCTGTGAGTCGTAAAGTGTTTTTATTAGTGGCGCTGATTTCAATTGTCATGCCTGTTTTTATGGCCTGTAATTATTGCTGAGATATTTAACATTTAGATAAGGTGTTTCCCACATGACACTCAATGGACAGCATGACATCCATGCTTTAATTCAGGGGAATCAAACTCAATTTCACAGCGGGCCAAACTCAACATTTGTTGAGAAATTAACTGTAAACATGCATGTTTTCTCTTCTCCCTAGATATGAAATAATGTTTTTTTCATGTGGATACACAGAATCTGGTACAACTAAATCTTATTAGTATCAACACATGAGAAATTGTACAAAACAAAATGTATGTGTTATAACAAAATGCATGCATTATAACAGATTATAACAGATTCTGTTATATGTCACATACTTCAACTTCAACTTTTATTTGTTTATAGTGCCAGATCATAACAACTGTTATCTCAAGGCACTTTACAAACAAGCATGCATAAAAACAAAAATAAAAAAGAATATATAGTGATACCCCCTGCCCTTATAGACCCTCACACCGGCTGAGGAACATCTCCCAAAAACCCAGAAAGGGAAAAAAAAGGAAGAAACCTCAGGTTGATCAACAGTGGAGGGGATCCTCACCCAGGACGGACAGGGGGCTAAACTAAACATTAGCAAGTAAAAACTAAAATTTATTATATTATATTACATACTGGTGGGACAACTACTGTATAGTACACTTTTGATTTTATCTCGTGGGCCAAAAATAATCACACTGCAGGCCAGATTTGGACCGCGGGCCAGAGTTTGGCACTTGTGGTTTAATTCATTATGACTGGACTATATGGTTGTCAGCAGATTTCGTCACGGTCAAACGTCCACTCCTCTCATCCATTATGAAATTACTTTTTGTCTGAAGTGTTTGT
The DNA here is from genome assembly GCA_016785265.1 of Paraplagusia blochii. NCBI lineage: Eukaryota > Metazoa > Chordata > Actinopteri > Pleuronectiformes > Cynoglossidae > Paraplagusia > Paraplagusia blochii. The sequence continues at coordinate 252,020 of JAFBJS010005233.1, forward strand.
AGAGAAATCCATCTTTGTTTTCTTTGTTAGATAGATAGATCAAGATAAAAACCCTTGCATTTGCGTCCAATGAAAATCTTTCAATAACCTTATACTTCCTTTATGATTCTATATAATTCTCAAACAAATCTTTTTCACTGCAATGTCTTGAAGAGACATTCAGATGTATTGTCTCTTTCTTCTATTTCTGCTTCTCCTTACTTCATAGTGACATTCAACTTCCGGAGGAGAATCTCAATAACACCAACAAAAGCATTTTTTTATATTTCTGATCTGTGACAGTTGTCACTGTTGTTTGCTGTCACCCTGCATGTACGAGAGCACCAGGCACCTTTCCCCTATTTTTGCGGAGACATCCAGGAAGCGAGAGAGGTTGATGACACTGTGCATGATAAACACGCCACTTGTCAAAGTCCCTGCACTATTTTTGGCTTTTGACAGCTTGTCTAGGCAGATAATAGTGTGTCGAATGGGTCAAACTTTGTTGGTTCTCAAGGGTGAAAATGCAGTTTAACCTAAAAATCCTGAGGTCATGGCTGCTGAAAAAGTTGAGGCATTTGTCTATATTTTTTTTTTTATTATTTTACAAAGTCCATTCCCAGAAAAGATAGTGTCTTTGTTGACTTCAAACCTTTATGTAACAGGTTAAGACAATAGTTAAAAGTTCAGTGTTTGGACTTGACTTTTGTAGAAGTTGATCCCTGCAATTGTTTTGTAAGAAGCAAAGGGTTGAAGATTGCAAACTCATTGTACAGGAATTGTGCCCTTTTTTTTGTCTTGTGCATCATGATAAATAATGCAACCATATTTTTATCTACTGTATAATCCTCATAAAAATGGTTTATCGAGTCAGGAGCAAGCTGCAGAAGCTGCTCACAATAGTCTTGCACTAATTAGCCGTTTACAGTAAACCTGTCAACATCTTGACAAAATTGTGTTGTTCTTAATGTTGTCTGCGTAAAATGTGCACAAGTGTAACATTATATGAAGTAAAGGCAGTGTCCTGTGGTCCAGCCACTGTATATTTACCTATTTTTTCTGTGCTAAAGGTAAACTTGATTCCAACCATCCTGTCACTGGTGTGGATCCAAGTAGGATGAAGGTTCTCTTTGTATATGTGTTCTTCCTTTGTGTATCTAAACTGTGTTCTAGGTCCAATACACAATTGGAAAACGTGCAGAATGAATGTTGTTTCTTTCAGAATTAGGTTAATGATATATTATGTGAACACTGCTATAAATATGTATTTTATTTATCACTTTCTGATATGGGTGGATTAAGACTGATAGATCTGTGGAAGGAGAGAGGAAGGGGGAAAAAGCTAGAGAAGTCAGATTGAGATGGTTTGGACATGTTCAGAGGAGGGACGGTGGATTGAAGTGGTAGAAGAATGATCCTAGAGAGGGAGCTACCAGGTATGGGACAAAGACGAGATTGGTGGGTGCAGTGAGGGAGGACATGGAGGTAGTTGGAGTCAGAGTAGAAGATACAGAGGACAGGAGGAGATGGGAAACATTTAGTCCTTGTGGCAACCTCTGAATAAGAGACAATTCGAAAGTAGAAGAAGAAGTATTGCAGTTTTACCCTCTAGAGTCTAAAATGGAAAGTAACCAGTGGGAATGGTCAGGTTACTGGATTATGTTCATTTGGAAATAATTATATAATCTTAAACTTGGAACAACTGTGCATGAATGAATGTATATGTGACTCTTGTAAGTCTGGGCAGATAGTACAGGCGTCAGCCGTTACTGCCTCCGACCTGTGGGGGTCAGTAGTGCTCCACAATCTCAGCCAATTCCAAATGAAGCTGTGCACTAAGCTGCTGGACAATGACAGGACTCTATGGAAATCACTGCACAGTTAATGGAAAAAAAAAAGATTTATTCAGAATATACATAAATTTACTATTTCTGAAGAAGGTTTAAAACTGAATCTGACTGCTGACTTTACAATATTTCTGTAGACCTGGGACATTTTATTGACAACTTGGGCTCATATTACAGCAGCACTGATTTAAGATATGCTGTTAGTGAGGAGAAACAGAGTCTTACTAAAAACATGATGCATGGTGATTGGCTGTTAGCAGGTTCGATCTGAACTGAGCGACAAATGCTCACTCAGTCCCTCACTCAGCCCTTTAAGCGTCATTACTGCCAGCCGTGGGCGACCATTTAAAACTGCTGCAGGTCTGTCATTTGGAGATCAATGGCCGGTTTGTGCAGCTGTGAATGAGGCTGATCGATTAGTTTTTATCAGACACGCTCGTACAGAACCCCGGGATTCTCAGAAACACAGAAGAGACATCAACAGGTTACAATACAAAAGAACTGTGTGTTCAGACTGATTAATCATTCATGATCTTTATATGTGAAGTTCCCTCACTCCAGGTGACACCACATCTAAACACCAGTCTCATTATGGTGCGTCCCAGCAAAATGAAGATATGATTTTACAGCCGCAATCTGTGTTACATCATGGACTTCCCTCATTGACACAGGGTTATGGACGCTCGTAGTATAAATTTTACACGCGCTGCAAATTGCAGTGTGAGTTCTTTTTCCAATTGTAGATACAGTGCAGCCTCTAGATAAAAGTTTCATTCTTTCCATAGCAACACTTCCCATTAAAAAAAACTGAAAACCATTTTTTTACAGTCAGCCATTATATAAATTGACAGTTGAAGATATATATAGATATTCGTCTCCTTCTCCTTTCTGCTCGTCCCTTTTTCAGGGGTTGCCACAGCGAGTCAACCATTTCCATCTCACCCTGTCCTCTGTATCTTCTACTCTGACTCCAACTACCTCTGTGTCCTCTCTCACTGCATCCATCAATGCCCTCTTTGTCTCTTACCTGATAGCTCCATTTCTAGGATCATACTTCTACCAAAGTATTGAGATGGTTTGTACATGTTCAGAGAAGGGACAGTGGGTCCCCCCTCTGAACATGTTCAAACAATCTCAATCTGTCTCCTCTAGTCTTTTCTACAAACATTCTTGTCTATGTTGTCCCTCTAATCACCTCATTCCTGATCCTGTCCCCCCTTCCCTCCTAAAGAGAATCTCAGCATCTTTAACTCCTCCACTACCAACTCTGTCTCCTGTCTTCTACCTATTCCTAGTGTCTCTGAACCGTACATCATGGCTGGTCTCACAACTGTCACAATATATACAGTATATATAGATCTTCTGATGAAATGAAATGACAATAATCAAGACAACACATTGGTTGTCTTGATTATGGTTAAAATAACCAAAGGGACAGTAAGAGACAGCGTAACATTTTCCAGTGGACAATAAAGCTCAGCTAACCACTCGTAACTAGATATTTCTTTTTATCATGAGGCAAATCTTGGAAAACTTGTATGATGGGAAGTTCTCATCTCAGGACTCTGCTTGGAGCATTTAGTGTTGTGAAAAAGAAAAAAAAAAAAAGTTTGTGGTCTCTGCGTTTACCCTTCCCAGTGTTACACACTAGGGAATTCCCTTGCCTCCCCTGAGGGGGGAGCTACTTACTGCATTCTGATAAACATCTGAGGATGATTGCTGCATATTTTTCTTTTGAACACAGTCATGATCACAGAATAGCAGAAGGCAAATGTGGTCAAACCTTCATGCCTGCAGATTTTCTATTTGTGGCTGGGTGCACACCCACACAACGTATGCACTGAGGCATATACAAGCCGCACACCCAGCACATGCGAGGGCAAAGCAGAACCACACAGCACGTGTGTGTTCAGGGAGCTGACCTCGTGCAGCTGGTTTCAGTGTTTTTATAGCCATGGGTGTATGCACATGAATCCCTGTGCGTGTCTCGTGCCGAGCCTAAAGACTTTTTTTTGTCTAGCCTCTAGACTAGATCGCACCAGATGTTGACAGAGGAAATTCAAGGGGCCTCTTGAAAGTGGCCCCGTCATGATGGGAAGCAGCTGCAGCTTAGCAGCAGCACAGGAACTTTGGCTTGAGTGTGAATGGGTTAAAACAGACGGGAACTGAGAGGAGGACTGCAACCAAAATGTGTTGATGTGGGAGGTTCTCCTCAGACCGTCAGTACGGAGGTGGATCAGAAATACAGCTCTCTGCGTGTGCAAACCCACTGTTGCATGAGCAGATTGGAGCTGAAATATGTAGGTAGAATATGCATGTAAAAGAAGACTGATCATCAGGAGACAGTACTTTAGTGTTGTCTTCAGGGACCATTGGAATGCCAGATTTTCCAGACAGTGAAAGACCGGATTGTATGATTTTGTGGTCTCCATTTGGCCTATTGGCCACCAGTTGATCATCACTAATTCATATTCTATGTATTTCACATGCACAAAAATGCACTATATGTTTGTAGAAATGTACATAAATAAAACTGATTCCTCTAAAACTGTCAATGTTCCCCAAACTTTTTTGCACCACGGACCAGTTAAATGTCTCGTACTATTTTCACAGATTGGTCATTAAGTTGTGGCAGATAAATACCCCTTAATAAAATTGAATTTCCAGTATTCTGAAATATTTTCCTACCTATAAAATCTTCCTACCAGAATTAATTGTGCATGGGCACAACAAGGATTTCCCAAGAGCACACAGCCTATAATTTTCTGCTACCAGACCTGTATAAAATATTAGAATCTTGTATCAAATATAGTTGCATTATTGATGATGGAATCCTAGCCATTCTATTGTTCAGTTCTTTTGGATCAAGTAGAAGTAATAGCCAGATGGGGCCAAAAGGAAACATTATTTCTCTGTGGCCCGGCACCAATTCACCCACGAACCAGTACAGGTCCCCGGCCCAGTGGTTGGGAACCACTGATTTAGATAAGCCCTGGTAGTGCCTTGGAGATCACCTGCAGTAACTCCGCCATCTGACACACATTGTCTTTTACACTTTCTTTTGCTCATGGCCATGTTCTTTGTTGACTATTTAGGTTTGCAGATGGACAATAGACTTGGAGATGGAGGTTAAATGATCCTGAACAAACATTTAGGGAAGAAAAACAGCTAAAGGAAGGTTGAGGAATTACTTGTCCAGATTTAGTGCAGAAGAACCAAAGAACTAATGTATCTGACAGCGCACGTTTTTGCGGCCCAAGTCAATGGACATCATTTGAAAATCATTGACCTTTATTGAAGTTTCAAACACCAAAAAACCCAAAATGGACAAGCAAAATTACAGCAAATTTCTAGGAAACATGATGCGAGACTACCCATAAAAATTAAAATTCTCCTGATGATCCCTACCTAGTCCACAAAGTATAGACTAGATCTTTACAAGTCAGGTTTGAATTAACTCATAACAACAAGAATAAATAAGTTGATTCAGTTGTGCTTATGGACTTTTATAAAATGCCTACAATCCAGTTGACTGTGTGGAATTAAAAGTTTCATTCCATGCAGGTTAATGAAGACACTGGAGGCTGCAACAATGAATATGCAGAATTTTTTGTACTGTGTATAAAAATATCTTCCGTGAGGCATCTTTAATGAGGAAAACTGAGGAAAAACAAACTGTGGTTTTGGCCTAGTTTCTCTAATCTCCTGACCTAAAACAATATGTCAAGTGACAGTGTAAACGTGCCGTCGCCTCAAGCTCTACAACAATCTGCAGACTTTGCAGTTTGTCCGTGACTATCAGGAATGTGAGTCATTCCCAGAATTTTTGATAAAGGCTCTTGATGTCATCCCCTCACAGTTCCCCACAGGTGCAGAGATAAACTTCTTTTCCACCGCTGCGGCGCGTTCTCACGTAAGAGAATGGTGATGCAGTGTTGTGGTTGTTTGGATGTGAAACACACGGGAGGAGGGCGGCTGTTTATTTGCAAACAGCTGACTCTGCAAATACACCCCAGCTCAGGGTTCAACAGCAAACATCTCTGAACTTTACTGCCCGATTCTGACCCGGGACAACTGGGTAAGCATGTTTGGAAACATCTGTTGTCGAGAGGGACGCTGAAAATGTCCAGTCCAAAAATATTATGGAGGCGACATCAGTGTTGGAATTTACAATCCCCCCGTTTTCACAAAACATCATTTCACGTGCAAGCGTTAGCCTACTTTTTTTTATCTCTCCTCCTAGACAAACACACACACACACACACGTACGCTGGCCCACTAACCCAGCTATCAGCCCACCCATGTGACCTGTTTATTGCAACTGGCTGTCCCGTGTGCATCTACGCATAAACAACACGCATGCATGAAGTGAAAGGCTGTGGCACGTGAGGAGAATGGAGATTCCTCCACATTTAGATTTTCCCCAACGCTGAAATTCAACGTCTTTATGTCTGAAACGGGAGACAGACAGTGGACGATTTCATTGTAATGCAGCGGATGAACTGAAGTGGGATTGGGAGAGATGAAGAAATTGATCAATAAATCTCAACAGACGTCCTCCAACATCTGATCTGGACGTCGTTTGTTTCAGCCACGAGTTGATGGAATTAATAATTCAACTAATGTTTTCTCATTTCCTCTATTCTCCTTTTTTTATCTGTCTCTGAACAAAGGCATTAAGAAACTCCCTGGATGCAGGCTCCGGCTGGAACCAGCTAGATCAGACCGGTAGCGGTTAGAGAGGAGGGGGAGGTGAAGGAGAGGGGAGGAGAGGAAGAGGAGGAGGTGGGGGTGATGAAGGGAAAAAAAATAAAAGGGGAATATTAGAGGCAAGGATGGAGGAGGGGAGAGTCGGCCGTTTAGGATGGAGGCGAGATGGTCGGTCTGGCAGGCAGACGGTCAGTGCCCAACTCTGTCAGTGATGTAATGCATGGAGAGGAGGCTATTTTTAGCCTCGGTGTGGTGTATACTAAGCTGCCTCAGCATTAGCACACACACCACTATTGATCAGCAGCGAAAAACTTACTGTTTATCCTTCTTTCTGTGTGAGCTGGACCAGCAGCGTCTCTGTTTACTGCTGCTGGTCCATGTGTTGACAGGAACAGAAACTTTATCTAGTCACGTTGTCTCCTCCTCCTCAGACATATTCTGCTTCACCTTGATGTGGTTGAGAGTCATCTATGTCAGCAAATCTGATCATTTTATTTAATTTTTTTTTTTTATTTCTGCCTCCCATATTTCAACCCTATCATTCAGGTATCATGTATTGTGGTTTCTTCAGTTTCTGTTTTGCCAGCTTCAGCACAGTGACGCGGCCCCTCCTTGTTTGTGTATCCTGAGGGGCCAGACAGGCTGATGAGAAAAAAAGAAAACAAGGTGGAGGCTTCAAGAGTCACGGAGTTAATATCACACTGAAAAACAGGACCACACCTATAACACACCTACATACGGCTCACAGTGCTGATCCACCCTGCAGCTCTCACAGAACAATAGCAGGAAGATGTGTTTTTGACCTCAACAACAGAGGCTTTTTCCAGAGAAAGACACTGTAACAGTGTTTGGATCTTTTTCTTTTTCTGCAAATTGTCATTTGAACAAGTCTCTATGAAACATAATCTTCTTATCCGTCCAGCTTGTCCCTTTTTCAGGAGTTCCCACAGCGAGTCAACATTTTCCATCTCACCCTGTCCTCTGTATCCTCAATTCTAACTCCACCTACCCCTGTGTCCTCCCTCACTGCATAATAATTATACACAATAATGCATAAAAATAATTTAGTGATGAGGTCATAGGACCACGTTATTAGTTATACTCTGGAGGCATCTGGTAAATGAGGTGAACTTTGATTATTATGCCATAATGTAATTATCATTCAGTCCTGTCCTCCAAAGACGAATCTTCTCATTTTTGTCATTGCTGTTACATCGTAGACAGTCGACCAAATAACCAAGGACATAATTGAGTTGATGTGCAGTGTAAAAGTGCAAACTCAAAAACCCAAACCACAGTGAAGACGCCAAGCCTGGATTTGACACTGCTGTCACATCAGCCTTTTAGACCACAGGTTTGTCAAAAAGCAAGAGAAGACAGATTGAGATGGTTTGGACATGTTCAGAGGAGAGACAATGGATACATTGGTAGAAGAATGATTCTAGAGATGGAGCTACTGGTAGGAGACAAAGAGGAGATTGATGGATGCAGTGAGGGAGGACATGGAGGTAGTTGGAGTTAGAGTAGAAGATACAGAGGACAGGGGGAGATGGAAAACAGTGATGTGTTGTGGCAATCCCTGAATGAGTGACAATCTGAAAGGAAATAAAAAAGTTGCCACTCTGACTTTTCTTATTTCTTACTGCAATAATGTGAACCAGTGTCACATCACTGTATGTAGTAGAGACCTCGGTCTGACCCCATCTGGGACAGACATGATCCTTCCCTGTATGGTTGTAAAATCCATGGTATTAACATATTTTTTTGTTTTTATGATATGTTTTTGTACCAGAGGAATCACCTTTGTAGCACTAGAAAACACGTGGCTCCTCAAACCAAATGACTTACAGCATGGTCCACATCACTAACCTGACTCCGGTCTCCGGTAACAATTCCATGGCCTGTATTATGCACAGACAGGTAATGGAATCAGGTCAGGGCCTTGAGTGTGTACACTGTCTGAGAGACTGTCTGCCTTTAGTGCTATTGAAAACAGACTAACGGTAAATGAGACGATCTCTGCTCAAATACAACTGGGATCTTCCCAGTCTCTGTTGACTCATGCACCTGCTGACTGGTTTCATTGTTTGATATTGAGCTTGAAGCTAAAACACACAAACTCCTTTCGGTCTGGTGACTGAAACATGCCTTCCAGCTCATCATCTCACCATGTTACATCTCTCTGGCTGAAAACCTCATACAACACCTAACCCCAGCTCTATCTCACATCTTATCACCTTGTAATTAAATGTCGGGTTGGCAGCAGTGGTGGTTGAGGGAGCAGACTGGGGTCCGGAAGGTTTCAGATTCAAATCCACCAGCTGCCAGGTTGCCACTGAGGTGCTCTGATCACAGCACGGTCCTGGTGCAGTGTGATTTGGGTGGCAGTCGTGGAGACTGCAGCCCCTGCGACCTGATATCGGATGAGATGATAAAGATTAGTTAATTAAATATTATAGTTAAAACAAGAAGCTCAAAAGAAAACCATCAAACTGTGACAAATCAAGCGACTGACGCTCACTCTCGTATTATTTTGTCTATTATTGAAAGAATATTGAAAGATGACTAGCGGTTAAGGAAACTGACTGGGGTCCGCGAGGTCCCCAGTTTGAATCCCCCCACTGCCAAGTTAGTGCTGAGGTCCACTGAGCATGGTATCATCCCCACACACTGCACCCCTGGTACTGAAAACTGTCCACTGTTCACTCTGATTATAGGTTAAATGCAGAGGAGAATGAGTTTGCTTGAAAAAAAAAAAAACGTAGATTTTGTACGTCTCCTACTACACTGCAAAACAAAGGATAAAAATAGCCTATATTCTTATTGGAAAATATGTCACAAAAATAATTCTAAATCAAATAAAACAACTGCAATGACTCAAGTTTCAACTTCTGGAAACCAACTAGGGCTGATTTTTATTTGATCCGTTGCTGCTTCTTTCTTTCTGACTCTGGTACCAAACCTCTGGGACTCAGCCAGGAGTTGACCTCTCTTTGAGTTCTCAGCCTGCAGCGGAAAACCCCAGTGTCTCAAAATAAACTTTTCTTCAGTAACTTAGAAACACTTTACCTGGGACACTGGGATTAGACATGGGTAGAATTTTGGCAGACCAACCCTGAGGGTTTAATCTGATCTTCAACTTCAACTCTCACTCTGAGTGGAAGAACTCGAATTTGTCTTAGAATAAATATGTAGATTTGGACTCATGTATGAATATTTCTGTACAAATATACTGAAAATGGCGTGAATTTTCTTCGGTAACATGGACTTTAACTTTTGGGAAATTCAGTGTAGGACTTGGACTTAAATACTGTAACATTAACCTTATTTCACTGAATCTTTGATACAAATATCCTGGTTCTAGTGGACATTTCCATCTTATCTAAATCATTCTGATTTGGCACAGTGTTGTCTCTCACTTTTCTGTCCAACTTCTGACGGTTGATTCACTCCTGTTAACTTGGTTTTCTGCATGTTTGCATCTGTGTCATACATCCTGTAATTGATTTGTCATTTATTTTCCCCTTAGTAATTTTCCAAATGTTTTTGCTTGTCGGAAGATTAGTGTTGTGCAAGTCCATGTTTGTGGCTAAACGACTTTCATCGCCTGCCAAAAACAAACAAAACATGCTGAATAATCTATGTTCCCATAATAGACCAGTTTCCCCAATCAGGCAGGTTTCCAGGCAGTTCAGCCGTGCAGGCCTTCCTGTGCCATCCCACTCACCCCGCAGGCCTTGGAACATGAATGGGAATGTGACTCATGATTCTTTTAAATTTAATATTGTTTTGAACCCGTTGACTTTTCCTCAAACTCAGCCGTGTTGGTGGAAGGAGCTGGGAAACCCAGTGATGTCTCTACAAGGTTTCCTGTTAGGGATTCTTTTACACGTACGCGGAGATGGGAAACTGAAAAGACATGAGGAAAGACAAGAGACGTGAGAGAACATTTGACATCAGCTTTGGTGTGTGGTTTCATGTTGAGGGCAGGTCACAGAGTGTTATGTCTTTATTAGAAATGATCTCAGTTAAAAACATGTGACTTAAATACACACATGGTGTGAACATGTATTAGAAAAGAGGAAGACATGTTGTGACTTGTCACTGTTTATTTATCTGGTCACCACGGTGACTGATGTCTGATGCAAACGAGCATTCAACCTACTGTTAGGATTTGAACTTCTCCTTTACCTTTACTCTTCAGTGAACTGATGTCTGATTGTCTTTAGGAGAGACAAGGATGGACAGGATCAGGAATGAGGTGATTAGAGGGACAACACAGACAGGAAGGTTTGGAGAAGCTAGAGAAGACAGATTAAAATGGTTTGGACATGTTCAGAGGAGGGACAGTAGATACATTGATAGAAGAATGATCCTAGAGATGGAGCTACCAGGTAGGAGACAAAGAGGAGATTGATGGACGCTCTGAGTGAGCAGAAGGTAAAGAAGAATATAATACTCTAATACCACCGCTAGACAAACTGCAGCAGAAGAAGACAAAGAGAAAACAGACCTGGAGTGATTGTATTGAAAATTAAGTTTTGTTAAATAGGTTTCGAAGTTGATTAACTCATTAAATGATATTGTTTGTCTAACTCTGAATGTCCTGATCACTATATAGAACTTTTGGTTGTCCCCACACACCTCCACTGATACACACATCCATTCACCTTTTTTGCAGTGGTTCCACTAATCTGGGTGTGGGCCCATTGTCTACAGATTATATGACAACCACTTTACAGCATTGGGACAAACTGTATTTAGTTTTTTTGTCTCTGCTAATTCTTACCTATGATATGTTTTGTATAAACACTTGTGTTGAATGTGGGAAACTTAAACCTAAACATTCTCCTCACTACATGGATTCTCAAATTGGATTACGTCACAATGACAAGGAGTTTGCTTCCTGTCTTTCCTAAGAAGAGTTCAGAATTCATCCCTGATAAACTGGAGTCTCAGACATTTCCGTCTGCAGGTGCAGAACAACTGTGCATCACTAGCATCTGCAGTGCCCTTTATTCTGTTATTGAGGGAGAAATGCCTCGTCGGCACATTTCTACAAATCTTTCTCTGCGTAGGTTCAAGCGAGGGAGCACATTAATCAGTGTTGTTTATGCTTTGCTGTTTGTTTTGGCTGTTGCCTGTCGACGCCCCGCTAATGTAACAGGTCTGCAGGATTAGGTGTCTTCTGTTGGGAGGGGCCGGAATCAGAACCTGGCTGTCTCCCTTAATAATGTATAGATCAAAAAGCATGTTGAACGATCCTTCATGTGCTACGTGACCTGCTGATTCTGCAGGAAGTGCAGGAAGAGTCCTGTGTGCTGAGGTGCACATTTATACCAGTGTTTCTCCTGCAGGAGGCAAATGTGCCCAGACAGTGGATGCTATAATAAGAACAAGCTGAAAACCTCTGTGGAATCATTCTTATTTCTAACGTATATGTATATACGTTTAAAGTGCAGCTCTTATTCTTCATCTCTTCACAGATCTGTTTCCTGGTGTCAACCTTCCAAGGTCAGATGTTTTCCGAGGACAGTTGTGCCGCCCTGGCACTCTTCTCTCACTACTTCCACCTCAGTCAGTTCTTCTGGATGCTCATACAGGTAGAACACACACAAAAACACATACAGATGTTAGAATGTCACGTTGGAGTAATGAAAACCACAACAGATCAAGTCATTTCTACAGTGTGATGTTGTTACGTAATAACTGGTTCTTTAAAACTGAAGAACTTGGTTGGATCTTCTCTAAGAGCACTAATGTTTTCAACTCATTTAGCCTAATAGTGTTAGAGGTTTTCAGCAAACACATTGGTAAAGTTAGATCCCAGAGGTTCCTCTTAGGTTTTTTTGTCACAATCAGTAATTGTGATAATCTACAGACACATTGTGATTGATTTTATTGAATGTTAAAATGTTGTTTTTAAATCTGTTTGTTTTCAAATGGGAAAAGCCAAACAGAGGGCAGTGCCACTGCACATTAAACCTCCCTACATTTCAAGGCATCTTTCCCCTCCGGCCATTGTTCTTCTCATGACTTGGCAAATATGGCGTCACCTGTTCCTTTTGTTAAGCTTTGGGTGAAACACATGGTCTGTTACATAACACGTCGTCAAACCTTTAAACGCCTCCTGGACCCAGACTGGTGGAGATGAAAGTACCAGCAGTGCTGACATGACCTGGGGCTGGTACCGTTTAGTAACGCCTCACTCCACCGGCCCCTGAACTGGCCGTCCCACTTGACCTTTGGGCCTTCGGTTCATGTTGTTCTTTTTCTTTGTTATAACGTGTAGAAACAAAGGTGCTCACACAAAGCTCTGACGTGGAAATATTTCCGCTTGATTTACTTTGGCAGCAGAAAGCACTATTTAAGCTGAACCTTATATTGATCCTGGAACACAAGTGTATTCAACCCTTTTATTTCTGTTCTCCACTGACAAACACTCAAAAGCACGTTTTAAAAAAACATTTTTAATCACCTCAAACCCTTAAAGGCACTGAAGATAACTTCTGACCTGCTGTAGGAGCACAAGAATGTTCTGGACATGGAACACACAGTTCTTCTTTCATCTCCATATAGGGGACAGCTGACTCAGGGTTAAACTCCTTACGTCATCTCAGTCTTTTCTTAAGTAACAGCGCTTAAATGAAAAAAAAAAAAAAAAGAAGCTTTTTATTAGTTCAGGATTCAAGTCGAGGAACTTGAATTGGCTGAATGGTCGTTGAATGACTCTGAGATTGGACTAAAAAGAATTAAATAATTAAAACACAAGACGAATAATTCAGTTTCGGAGTCAGGGAATGTAAACCATTGGTGTTATTATGTCAAAACCTCTGAAACCTCATGGCACAGACTCAAGGAGTCATCAGTTCTCCCACAATATGAAACTACCCTTCATTTTCCCATCAGTCACACTGAAACTTAAGCCTCAGAAATAAGATTGAGTGTAAAGTTTCCGCTCTGTGACGCAGGCATAAGATGGATTGACTTAATGAACACTTACCTATTTGTAGAAGGTTTTCTAACAGGTTTTAGATTTTAGCTTTCATGGTCTTTTCTTTGCAAGTGCATTTTTTTTTGCAACTTCATGGTCGTTTGACCAGCAGCTCTTAAGTCCTGATCACAAAGACCGTGTTGTTCCCTTTGTTTACCTATAGGGGATGCTACGGTAAAAGTTGAAACAGTCGTGAGGGCATTAAATCAGTGTATAACTGAAATTCATGGTAAAAATAACAACAACGCTTGTAGCTGAGTCTGCATTGGGAAATTAAGATGGAAAAAACTTGATGGATTATTTCCTCTAGTTCTCTGTTTCTCAAAGACTGGGTTGTGACCCTCAGGTGGGTTTTTTGTGGAGGGTCTGCATCATGTTTCCAAGGAGCTCACAGTCATTTTTGCTTGTTCTATTACTGTTTTTATATTGGTTATGACTTGAATAATACTGAGTGTCCAGATAGCGCTCCGCCAACAAAAATCATCCATGCGTCCATCTTGTGGGATTATCTGGAGCCGGGTCATGGGGGCAGCATTTGCAGCAGGGATACCCAGACTTCCCTCTCCCAGGACACTTTTTCAAGGTCATCTAGGAGAATCTCGTGGCGTCTCCAGCATGTCCTGGGTCTTCATCTGGGTCTCCCTCCCGGTGGGACAGGACCTGAGCACCTTCCATAGGAGGCGTCTGGCGGGGGAAGGATATGAATTCTCAAGCCACCTCAACTGGTGCCACCTCTACTCCAAGGTCCTCTTGGGTGACAGACCTCGTCGCCCTATCTCCAAGGGGAGGCCTGCTACGGAGAAAGCTAATGTCTGCTGCTTATATCCAGGATCACATTCTTTCAGTCATGACCTTAAAGTTCATGACCACGGGCAAAAGTGCTTGGGAAACCCTGATCTGGTCTGCAGTGGACTAGGTCACACCTATGAGGAACATTCCATCATAATATTTGACTTGTACGGACTTCATGAAGGAACCACCCACTGGGTTAGCATAAACATGGAGGTTCTTTTGTGTGACGTCCGTTCAGTCAACATAACCAATGTTTATTTAGCGGATGTAATCTCTCCTGGCACATACGTGCTGCATTACCAGATTAGGTCTTTGAAGTGACCATAGTGGGTTGTTTCAGGGTTTGAGCTGGTCTGTACGTGCCCAATGTGCTGCTCGCGGCTGACCTATGTTAATGACTCGTACTGAGGGGCTTTAAGGGAGCCTGCGGAGATGAAAAGCATGTCGACGTAACTGAGAGCTCACAAACACATGGGTGGAGTTAGTGTGGTCATTTCTCCACACTGGAGAAACACGTTAGCCTCTTTATTTTTTCGCCTGTTTGTTTGTAAAGCGTCCAATTCACCTGGCAGGAATGGAACATTCCAAAGAAACGCAGTGGAAAATCTCCATCTCCATCTCCTTATATTTAGACCAGGAATTGAACCAGTGATCCGGTGATATAACCTTCCCCTCTACCCAGACGTCTACATTTCTTTAAATACTACCACCACCCAGTTTTCCACTGATGAGTGTCCATTAAACACTCTGCTCTCCTCACCATTGTCCAGATATCGACCCAGGAGACGTCTCTCCTCTCATATTCCCCCCCTATCTGTTTGCTGCTTTCAGCTAAGTGCTTGATATGAGAGGGCGCCAGCAGCCATGATGACGACGACTAGAATCAATAACTGCAGTGTGTGTGTTTGTGTGTATGTGTGTGTGTGCGCTTATCAAAATGTCAGAAAATAACTCCATAATTGAATCTCTATCCGGACCAGTTTACTCTCTGCTGCAGAAGTGTCCAGAAAAACCGATGCAGTTTCCTGCAGATCTGCATAATATGGCATGAACATGCACTGAACCACCTTTGGAAAGAATTAGTGCTTCCAAAGTATATTTGTTTGTTTTAGTCACTGTGTCATATTAGTTATTTGCCAAACTTGGAAAATGAATCTTACACTGTTCTATTTTTTTTTCTGGTAGTGTTCTATAGTCTCGGCCAAATTTATGGCCATTAAACTGCATTAGTTACAAGTAAACATTGAAGAAATGTGAGTCAAGAGAACAAACATCAAAAAAATGTATTTGACGTAATAATTTAAGATCACACATTAAGAGGTTTAGTTTTAGAAGAAGAGGCTTTATTTTATGTATAGGAACAGCAATTTTAGGATGACCTAATCAGGCAACTGTTGTTGCTGTTGTAGATATATGGATGGATGGATAGATTGACAGAACTTTACCAAACCCTCAGGAGTATATTTTGGGAGTATACTTTGGGAAATTATGGCTATAGGAGGAGAGTTTTTATTGCCATGAACCCGAAAACCTCACTGATAGACAAAAGCAAAGGGTTTCTCAAATCCTATTTATGCTCTTCAGTAATGTATCAATTATGAAAGTTTGTTAAGAGTTTAAATAAACTGAATTTATTTTCAGTGGTTTATTTTGAAAAGCCCTTACGGTGGGTGACATTAGTTAGAACTTGGCCAGCTCTGATGCATTATTGGGTGTTACTGACATATATATATATATATATATATATATATATATATATATATATATATATATATATATATATCAGGAAATGACAGCTAGAACTGTTGGCGTTCTTCCACGCTTGGTTGAAGGCTGAAACAGGAAGTATAAGAATATAACTATGATTGAATCATTGAAGCTTTATTTGTTTTAAGTTGCTAGACCTGCAACCTAGTTCATCACTGAGAACAGACACTGGGTTTGTTACTATCCCAGATTTAACACCTCCTGATCATTTACAGGTTTAGTCTCTTAGCAGAGCAGCTTGGAGAATCAAACCCCCATTCATTCCATTCACAGTATATGAACTCTGAGATATATTTAAGGTTTCTGGAGTAAAATCTCTGAAATATACATAAATATTTTGTTTAACATTAAGGCTGGGGTGTAAGCTGTCACAGAACTCTGCTAATCTTCACTGCTGTTGGACCAGAGTGGCTTCAGGCTTCAGTCCGGCTGTTACATAAGTGGCGTGACATTTGGGCTGTAGAGTGTGCGTGTGTGCGTGTGTGCTGTATCTGTGTTTGCATGTTGTTATGGTTATATAGAGACACAGGGAAGGGTCAGCTCCTCTTTCCCTCCACTCCATATCATTGCATCACTGCAGATGTTCTGTTTGCAGACTGATGGACATTTGCAAACATTCTCAGCTGTGGTTCATTGCTGGGTGTTACTCTGACACCAGACCAGGCTTTAGATCAAACCCAGCTGGACCAGCTTCTCCTTAAAGTTCTTTTTTCACATTAAGTCCTGGCCTTTGACATTTACAGTTGCAGTGAAGACAAAAGTCATTTTCTCAGGGTAATGTCTTCCCATAAAGATAAGATAACTTTGTCTCTACAATCAAGATGATCGGACAAGCCAGTTATGTAACGACGTGTTGCTCAAACTCGAGGCCCACGTGACATATGCGGCCAACCTCATCATTTTATATGGCCCACAAGAGCCGAGCTTAGAGCAGAAGTGGGCAAACGTTTTGTCTGCTGGGCTGCAAGTGGTCCTAAAATTGGACACAGGGACTGAGTCAAGAGCAGAAGGATTGAACGTTCTTTTGAACTAAGATAAATGACATGTAAAAGTCCTAAACCTAAAATCTAGAGTCTCCAGACAGCTGATTGGTCAGTGGGTGTGCTCTGAATGGATTGGAACCTAAACCTTCAGCCGAAGTGGTCCTTTAAGGGGCGGTTTGACACCCACGCTTCATAATGTCATCTACTGGGGAAACGAAGGTATTGCAGTAATGATAATATAAATATAATATTTAAATTGGACAAGTGGGTTGGTGGGCCGCATTAAAAAGCTCAACTGGCCCCACATTCCCCCCAGGGCCTTAGTTTGTCTATACCAGGCTGAGAGAGTAGTCGTCTTAATGTATGTCCATAGTAGAGAGACTTTTACTGATGTTTACCACTGATTCCATAGTGTTATGTAGAGCAGGGGTCATCAATAGATACAGTAGATCAGGATCTACCAGTAGAACTCCAAAGGAGTGTTGGTAGATCCTGAGCCATGACATAAAAAACTAGTAATATAAACTAGAGATATTTAATTCTATTTCAAGATAATCCCTAATCTAATCCCAGGGTTAAAGTAAATAGAAAGTAAGATATCCATATATTTGTGAATATATTTAGAGTTTTCAATCTAGGTAGATCACTTCAGCCTGGTCATTTGGAAAGTAGCTCACAAGACAAAAAAGTTTGGACACCCGTACAACTAGGATGTCTGCCTTAGAATTTGGGCGCACAGGGTCTTGGGTTTGATTCCCAGAGGGTCCTCAAAATTGATTATGCTGATCCTTATCTGGATAAAAGTGTTGTAATATGTAAACGTAAATGTGCTTGATGGTTACATTCTCTTTTCGAGGAACATTTTCTATCCTTACAACCCCTCTTACATATCTCTTTCTTCTTCTTGTTGTTACCCTGTGTCTTATTACACTCTTATTTATTATGATCTACTGTAACTTTTCCCTCAATTTCCTCAAAGCATCTGATAAATGCAATGTAATGGGTTTAATGTTATTAATTTTTAAGTTTTTTTATATATACATATATTTATATAGTCAGGGTAAAGAGACAAATTGTCTTGCTGTCCTCTATGACTGCTGGATTTTCTAGTCTCACTAACATGATATTTTTTTCTTAAACCCTGTTTCCAGGCTGTGAACTTCTGGCAGGTGCTAGTGATGAACGATGAGCACACAGAGCGCAGATATCTGCTCTACTCCCTGTTGGGCTGGGGACTTCCTGCACTGGTCATCATCATCATGGTCATCGTCCTGCTCGGAGGTTTCGGTTGGACCATACACGCTGTCTATGGACTGGTGCAAGGAGACGTGTGAGTTGAAAGTAAAACTAAAACAAATTTTGTTTGTCTGCTGTGACAACAGGTTGCCTGATCAGGTCACCTCTTCAGAGCAAGGCTGAGGAATGTGTTTTTACTGGTAAACACTGACATCAGTGTCTTTTTTTAGACTCATTTAAATTCCCCTTAAGCAGAGCAAACAGAGAACACCTGACGGCATGACGTCAGGTGAGGAGAAAAGTCGTCCAATGGGCAGTGTTTACGTGTATCTCTCCACACCAGAAAAATTTACAGCAGCGTGCAGGAGGTGGGAGGGAGGAGCCTCGAATAACTCCATGTTTTTCTCTGACAACTTGAAAAAGAGGAAGCACTGATGAAGTTTTGGCATTTAAATATGTCTAAAAACAGCCAGTGGTCCAAGGTGTGGCTGTTATCCTGGGGTCGGGAGCGTACGCCTGTTTCCTGTGGGTGGATGCACGGTGGACAGTGAGCGTACACATAAGAGATGTGAGAAGACTCAGGAGGGTGGAGGGGGGTGGGAGGGTGAGCTCCCTGGAAAGTGAGCCTTTGGCCCTGAAGGACAGAGACGACCTTTGATTCAGTCCCTCTTCTCTCCGTTTCACTCCTCTCTCTCTCTCTCAGTGTTAATCAGTGTTAACAGGGGGTGTCTTGTTTGGGTCTCTCACTTTCTCTTTGCCTCCGTTCAAACATGATACATTCAAGAAAAAAATATAAAAACAAACTGCTGATTTCTTCAGATTCATATTTGTTTTAATCCGTAAAAGAGTTTAAAATCAGAGCTGATATCTAGCCGTTTTCCATGGTTTTCTTGATGGTAACAAAAATCACCAGTTCTTACATTAATAGCTATGGTATTGAGCTGCCAGAACTGAAGAAAACAAGGGTGGTTTAATATTTTGTCCAGGACTGTATAGCTCTAAAATATGCATAAAACTAATATTTACTTGCAAGTACCAGGAAATGGTGAAGCAAAGCCAAGAAAATGTGTGTCCATTTTAGTGGGTGTAGAGGCTTTGCTGGCCGCTCACTTTGCACAGTCTACACTCTGCAAAAGTCCGTGCTGTGCTGGGCATCACAGGGGCTGCAGAAGGATGGCTCTGGATCAAGAGGAATGATCTGGGCATAAACGCTGCTGGGACACAAGCTGAGTTCTGGTCAATCCTGGCTGGGTCACCTGAAGAAGAGCATATGATGTTGAAAGACCCAAAACAGACAATGATCTCAGGTCCTAGGACACACGGCTGTTTTTTGATTGATTGTCAAAACCCATGATGGTTAGTTAAAATATCAAGAAGCCTTAATGAGCTCCTGAGGAAATACAAATGGATTATTGAAACAACCTTATTAACTTTAGCAGTCTTAAAATGTATAATATGTGACAAGCAGGACTTTGTACCGGTTAAAGCAAAAAACTAAAAATTTAATATATTCAGAAATGCGTACTTAAAGATTATGGTACGCAGTTCATACCTGTTTTATTTCGTTCTTTAAAAATCCTGTGTAGCCTCTGATTAAAGTCGTTCGTCCCCAAAAAAGTCTCTAGTAGCCTGAGCTTTGAACCAGAATTTTGGGCAAATCAGTTCAGAACAGAAACAGTATTTTAACGTGTCTGGTATTGGGTTCCACCTTGACAGTGACACACATGAAGCAGATGGAACAAAAAATGTCGTTCCTGGATCATTTTTGGAATCAAAGGACTTTGATTATGTAAAAAAAAAAGTGGTTTCGAAGCCGTGGTTCTATATCCACATGGGGCGAGGCAAACAAAAAAGGGCTGTTAGGGAGCTTTTTCAATCAGCTTCACCTTCAGTGAATTGTTGCAGTTATGATGGTAAGAAGTGTGTCTGTGATTGATTGGTTTAGTCTGTAACAAAGACAGAGACGCAGATGTTGTAATGCCAGGTCCTGTTACTTCAGGCCTCAGAAAGTCTGCTTGAAGGAAACAAACACTCAAACACCCATTTACTTTTATTTGTTTTCTCACAAACCTCAGGTTCAGTAAAATGACTCTGAGTGTTTTTCCCATCTGCTACAAACCCCCCAGGGTTTCTCACCGACTCATGAGACCTCTTATACAGTAGCAGTCCCTGTGCTGGCAAGGCCAGAGAAGAGAAAATATCCATAATTCAGTGTGAGACACAGTCATGAAAAGCCTTATTGACACATACCTGACTGTGTGTTTTGACTACAGTGGTTCCAGTAATGAAGGAAGAGGCCCTCCCTCCCTCTGTTTTATTCTCCCACCAAACAAAATGGCTTATGCAGCTTTGTGAGAGAAATGTGAATGTTTTCATAGTTGTTTTCCTGTGGTTTGAGTTTATGTGGAAATGTTTATTTTCTCAGAGGAAAATTCTTATCGAATTCCGCCCATAAAGGAGTAAAACAAGACAAAAATAATGGGGAAAATCAGACATTTCACAAAGACCATGGAGATAAACTCACCTCTGTTGTACATTTTATTAAATCATATGCAGTACCAATAGGTAAAAGACAGGAGTCAGACTTAGAGGTGGCAAAATTAAAAGATTTGAGGACTTGTCTCTCTCGTTAGGATGACAAGGATGGACACGAATGAGGTGATTAGAAGGACAACACAGACAGGAAGGTTTGGAGAAAAAGCTAGAGAAGCCAGATTGAGATGGTTTGGACATGTTCAGAGGAGGGAAAGTGGATTCATTGGTAGAAGAATGATCCTAGAGATGGAACTACCAGGTAGGAGACAAAGAGGAGATTGATGGATGCAGTGAGGGAGGACATGGAGGTAGTTTGGAGTCAGAGTAGAAGATACAGAGGACTGGGGGAGGACAGGGAGAGAAAACGTTGATTTGCTGTGGCAACCCCTAAATAAAAGACAAGTCAAAATGGAAAATGGAAATATCTTCTTAGATAACTTGTTTTTTCCAAGATAGTGACAAATGCCCATTATTCTGAACGGAGCCGTAACAGTGAGGTGATATCTTAAAATAGAAAACCACTTTATCACCTGTGGCTTAAGATATTACTGTACGCGACTGAAACTGCAGAGTGACCTGGATTTTCTGAAGCGGGAACAAACAGTTTCTGTTGTGCAGTTCAAAACGAAAGCTCTCATTAGGCAATAAAACTGACAGCCGTAAGCCGATCCTGCTGGTTAAACTGGAAAAACAAAGTCTTAACTGGAGGAAATCCAGTTGAAATCTGTGTTTTTTTTTTAATACCTCTCCGTACTATGAACTCTTCGGTTATTTTGGTCTCTCTGAGTAAAAAAAAAAACTCTGCGTTTGTCTCTCCTCCAGGTGCTTCATCCCAAACATCTACACAGCTCTGTGCACAGCAGTGCTGGTGCCTCTCATCTGTCTGGTGTCAGTGCTGGTGGTATTCATCCACGCCTACCAGGTGACACACCAGTGGAAGGCCTACGATGACATGTATCGTGGACGCACCAACAGCACAGGTATGAATGAGTACACATGCTTACAGTAAACAAACAGCACTTCCTTTATTAAAGTTTAACAGCTTTAATGTCTTTATGTCTTTTATAAAGGACATATAGTGATAAAGAAAAGTCATTGAAAAGAAATAACACGGTTGGACATTTGCCACTTCCTCAATTAAATATGATTTTGTTCTCAGGTCACCAAGTTTACCAGACACACAGAGCATAGTCTGTCCCCTCGGTGTCTTTTTGACTCTGACTTTGCTTGGTTAGGTGGAAAATCTCTTTCAATCTCTGGTGTGGTTTGGACCTCGCAACTGTAACAAACCTATGTTTTTGGTTTTATACAGTAAAAATCTAGAAGTTTGATCCAGTGAAGCAAAGAGTTAATGAAATGTAGACAAAAATGCATTTTAGGTGGTTAAAAATAGCAAAGTCATCAGAGAGAGGCTGTGGAACAAGAGGTAAAAAAAAGAGAAAGTTGGAAGATGTTCAGAATTTGTTCGATGCAAAGGTGCATGAGAACTTCACTACAGGACTATACTGTGTGTTGCCATGAATTTGTGTGAAAATAGGATTTTTTTTTTTCCCCTGATTTTGGCCCTGGCTACAACCCTGGCAGAACAGGATCAGAAAGATTGAGTAATTGCGTGAACTAAGATAAATTATGAGAAAAGTATTAAATAAAGGCAAAATGCCTATAGTCTATCTATTGTGGAAATGCTGGCTTTGCAAGGAAAAGGTAGAAGGATAACAATTATATAAATTAAAAGTATAATTTTCATGAGTTGGACGGGACTGATTAAAACACCAAACGGGCCACATCCGGCCCCCAGGCCTTAGTTTGCCCAGGTCTGCCATGGAGCTTTCCCAGTCCTCTAGTGTGCCTTACAAAAGTTTTTTTTATATATTTTTTTTGGACTGTCTTGGTGGAAATACTTGCTTACATCATGACACTGCTCCTCCAGTCTGAGACAGGTGGTGAAAATATTGCCCCCTATTTGTAAGAAAAACACAAACTCAACTTACTGTAACCCTGCGTGTAAAAAACATTGAGTGCAACACCAGAGGAAATCAGTTGCTGTGTCTATATTGTGTATATGCATGTGTCTGCGGGAGTGTGTGTATACACGTGTGTAGTTACATAAAGCAACTGCGTTGTAAAAATAAATAAATCCTGGCCGGGAACATCCATTATCAAAGTTCATGCTGTGTCAGCCTTGGCTTCACCCACAGGTTTTATTTTGACACAGAATTACACAACACAAACAAAGAAAGAGAGAGGTGCCGTAGATAAACACTGTGTGTTTTATGTCTTTTCAGACTGGTTTCAAGGAGAAGTCTCTCAGTATCAGTGGGATGAATGTCAGTCCAGGGTTATGTCTTTCTTCTCTCTGTGTTTTCATCGTCCACTTGGTTGAAATAGTTAAGATCACAAAATACTTTCATTCTAATAACAATAATTATAACAAATATTGTCATTTAGTTTCGACAGTTTGGAGCTTTGTTTCCATGCAAATTCATGTATGAACGTTACTGTCATAAAGAGCTTTATGGGTCCCAGCCTCTGGGCTAGGGACCGATATCAGTCCATGGGTGACATGGTGCCGAGCTGCAGAGAAATAATGTTTTCCTTTTGGCCCCATCTGGCTATTACTTCCATCCATACCCATATCAACAAAAGAACTGACCAATAGAACGGCTAGGATTCCATCATCAATAATAACTATATTTGATTAGGAAATATTTTCTCAGTAAATAAAAATAAACTCAAAATGGCACAGAGTCATTGATACAAGATTCTTAGCTTTTATACCGGTCTGGTAGCAGAAAGTTATAGGCAGAGTGCACTTGAGAAATCCTTGTTGTGTGCATGTTAGGTAGGAAGATTTTATAGGTAGGAAAATATTTCAGAACACTGAAAATAGAATTTTAAGGCGTATTTATTGGCCACAGCTTAACGACCTGTGCATGAAAATAGCAGGTTGTAGAAATTGTGGTGTGAGAGCAACAAAGAGGCAATTTCTAGATCAGAGCACGCAACAGCGTGTCATTTATTCAGCTCGTAGAAACTACAACAACAACATGCTAAACCAAAACATACCCGCGATACCCCTGACTCTTAAAGGGACAACGTAATAACAGTAACAATACTATCAGTTGTATGATAGAACCAACTTACCATCAATGCAAACATATTGAGTAAAGACACATGGAAATAACACTATGGTGAATTATGACCACATGATATGTCCATCTCTGTGAGTGTCCACTACAACGTGACATTTAACCAGTCTGTGGCGCAAAAAAGGTTTGGGAAAACTGCAGATTCGGGACAGATTTAGACAGATTTATGACACTAATAAACTCAGTGTCAGGAAACTTGACTTGAACCACCGTTCCAATTGAAGCTACAGCGTTTGGTATTTAAAACATGGCGTTCTCTTGATAAAAAAGGGATTACACTGATTCAAACAGGACACTTAATAAAGGAAAAGCTGGTTTTATTGGTGCAAACAGGGGATTGGCTGAGTGTCAACCACTTCAGTCTGGAATGAGTAAATCATACAAAACAGTTTCTCAGATCTGATTACGGAGCTCGTTGCTGTACACGTTGTCCGGTCACTTTTTTTCCTATTGATTTAAGCACTGTGGGTGGTGCTGTTTGACACGTTTGTGCATCATTAAAAGAATTGTTTGTTTATTATCGCTTCCTTAACATATATCTATCTGGCGAAATTAAAAAAGGAATGGATGGAAAAAAGTTGAAAAAAAGTGAATAGGTCTGTCTGGACATCCGTCTCTCTATCCTAGAGGGATCGAGTCATAATTTATGGTTCAGTACAGATTGATGTGATGAAGATTAATGAGTGTTCCCCAACACCATTTGCGTCATGGACCGGTCAAACGTCTGGAATTTTTTTCGCGGACCGGTCTTTGAGGTGTAGTGGATAAATACCACTAGTGAAATTGAAACGTCCAGCATAAAAGTGGTATTTTTTGGACATGGCCTGGATGCTCAAACACAAGGGGATCTGGTCCTATATCAAAACACGTTTTAGCGTCTTATAATAAGTAAAACATAAATTGTGTTAAGCTGAGCATCATCTCTCTGCGGCCCGGTACCAATTGCCACACGGACCGGCAGCGGTTCACGGCCCGGTGGTTGGGGACCTCTGTCCTAGAGTAAATTACCCCTACTGCCCGTCTTTCTCATATATTTCCTCCTCACAACATCAATTAAAAAAATAAAAATCCACCCCTCTTTCTTTTATAGAAATATTTTTGTTCCTGTTTACAGGAAAACAACATCATTACCATGATTCCAGAATGATATTACAGAGGAAATGTATTTGGACTCTGCCATGTGTACGTGTTCTCACTCAGGTACTGCAGTTCTCACAGTCCTGACTGATATACTGTTCTCGCCCAGAAGTCACTCACTCCCCTCACTGTTATTGCAGCTGTTGCCTCCACTTGGGCAGCAGCGTCTGCTCCGTCTTGAGTTTCTTCCTGTGAGTGTTTCAGTTGAACCTGTGCACTTTTCACAGTTTGTCTTCTCACACCAGGATCATTCTCTGATCAAATGCAGCCCAGGGTGGAGGTCGCCTCCAGAGAGAACATGGTTCTTACTCTTGTACAAAATAAAGTAAAAGAAAATCACATGGATAGAGGAAGATAGTGGTTCAAGTTTACAGCTCCCTTTAACAACTGGAGAAAATCAAGTCTGTTTTGTGTATTACTGTCAGGTTTGTGCAGAGAAACGCAGTCAACTTTTACCAAGTGAATATGAGCACACTTCTGTCCAATTCTCTCTGCTGCATCTCGTCTTGTTCTCCTTCCTTTTCTATGTCTTCACCCTCAAGGAAACATTCAGCCAAACTCTCAGTCAGCAGTTTGTAGCCAGTTTTTATTTGGCCATGGGATTTTTTTTTTTCCTTTACTGTGGGAGCTCTGCTTTCCTTAGGCTGGAATGTGCTTACAGGCTCGGAAAATCAAACTGGAGGGAGATGAGATGGAGACACGGTTGAGATGGAAGGAAGGGTGTTACTGGTCACAAAAGAGGAAGACAGGGTTGACACAGAAGGGACGACAATGATGTTAGCGAGGTGGCGGAATAAACAGTACAGTACTAATGTGTCGTTACTGAGTACATGCATGTGTAGGCAATTTAGTTTGAGCCACTTTATCTTTCCATTACAGCAGAGAACCACTGCTGTATAATTTTTTTTTTTTTCGCAATAAAACGCCATGGAAACAGTCTGTGTTTTTTGCTCACAGCATTCTGAGTTTGTTTACTGAAGGTCCCTGAAGTTACAACAGAAATTCTGTGAAAATCTTTCCAAACTTGATGGAAAGCTGCAGTGGGCATGATATAAAAAATGTATTTCTGCAAGACAAGTGTAGTTTGCATTATAAAAGACTTGATCTGTGCCTTTTAATGAGAAAATTAAAATGCATGAGTTGGAAGCAAAAATGTTCATCCACCATCACCTGAACGTCTGTTAAAACTAAAGTGAAATTATTTGTAGGTCCATGCGTGTATATGCAAAAAAAAAAACAGGATGTAATTTTCAGAATTATATATAAATTACTGAGCCAGAGGAAAGTTGTTGGTTTGTGATGTGGAGAGAAACTTTGACCACAGTGGAACTGACAGGGTGGTGGAAGTTGCACCAAGGTGAGAACTTTTTTGTGTAAACCTGGGCCTTGTGCCTTGTGTTTCCATCCTACTTGTGAAGTGAACTGTACAGTTTGTCCTGCATAACACGGACCAACAGCGTGGAGCGGCAGACAGGCTGCAGTGTCTCCTTTAATTTACACCATCATCCTGGGGGGATTTACAGATCAGTGTAAAAAAGCACAGTCATGTCCATTTGTTTGGCTTCTGGACCAGTTAACCTGCCACCAATAACCACACCTGACAAAAGCTCTTTACTGCATTGATAGAATGTTATCAAGGATACATTGTGTTCTTGAAGAACCAATGACAATAACTGAACAGCTTGCGGCGAATTCCTATCATCTAATGAAGGCGGCGACCACACCACACCTAGACAGCAACACGCAGTTAGAAGTAAACAGGTCATCAGGAAGGAGGCAGGTCTGGAGATGGAGGACCAACTCTGAGCTCTATCTTTGTGTCTTCTAACTTTTATTTTAACACATCTGAATCTAACGACAATATAATTAAAACACATTTCTGGACTGAATTGTGTTGACTATTGCACGATGTATACGCCGCCTACCTGAAATGAGTCATGTCTTTTTGGGATGTTATAAAACTGAGCTTGTTTGTTGTTGTTTTTCTTCTGTGTGTTCTGATGAATCGGTCCACTAGCCTGTCTCTGGGTGAGAGTCTTTATTTATATCATATTATGGTGACTTTTAATTAAAGCAGATTGGAAACTCTGATTTGTTTTTTAAGTTCATGAGATGATGAATGGATGAAGCATGTATCACCACTCAGCGGTCCCCATTTGTCATCGTATTGTTAGGAAAGGAAAGTGACTACTGGGGGCAGTGGTGGTCCAGTGGTTAAGGAGTTGGAATCCACCAACTGCCAGGTTACAACTAATGTCCACTGAGCAGGGCAGCGTCCCCACTCTCAGCTCCGCGGGCGCTCAAAGCTGTCCACTGTTCACTTTGGTGATGGGTTAAAGGGGCAGTGACGATGCCATGCTCAGTGGTAACTTTGCAGCTGTGGGACTCAAACCTAGACCTCTGCGTCCCAGGTCATACCCTTCCTTAGCCACTGGGCTACCACTGAGTAGGAGTGGGTTATGAATTTACAGGACTTATCTGCTCGTTTTACAATGCCACATACCAACGTGTAATGAGCGTGATAAAACAATAAAAGCATGAATATGGGTGATTTCAAGACCTCATTTAGATTACACATTAACACCAGGCCGTTCCTTGAAAACGTTATGGTCACGGTGGTTGCACAGTTGTATTTACCCATGCTGCAGAGGGGAATTCCTACTTTACTTTTCATCGTCCAGCAATATCTGCAGAGACTGTGACTTGAGGTCAGCCACCCAGCTTGCAGCAGATCATCATCACTGACCCCTAGGGCTGTGCCCATGTCTGCTGCTGACAGGGTGACACATACGCTAGTCAAATGGACTGAAGATGGAGTAATACTGTAGGAAAAAGGGTGACACCAATGTTTTAAAAGCAGCCACCGTGGTGTTTTACAAACCAAAACCAAAAAGATGGATCAAAAAAGAGTAACTGTCTTTTTTTGCTGCTTTGTGTCATTTGTCTAAATGCACATTTATTTCTTTCCTTCAATCAACTGTGATCAATTGTAATCACATTTACCCTATGATTGATGCTTTCATTTCAATTGTTTGACAGCTATAGTTTTCCATCATGCCTTGTATTGTACTGTGTTTTTAATGCATTGTGTCCTCATGTCCACCAGAGGTGCCACTGGTCCTAACACTCTTCCTGCTCATCTCCCTGGTCTGGTTGTGGGCTGGGCTACATATGGGCTACAGGAATCTTTGGATGCTCGTTCTCTACGTCATCTTCAACTGCCTCCTGGTGAGCCCCCTCTTCTTTACTTTATTTGTCTGTAGAATTTTGACTTCATGTGTGTTTTCTTTTCATTTTTAAGAGAATTCAGAATTAATCGTTTTATAGATTTTTGTGATTTATGGTGCTAAAAAGAATCAAAAATAAATCTCAATATTCAGTCTCACTAAACCGTGCAGATGGGACACCAAAGGGAACAGCTTTGAGCAACTGGGAGTAAGTGGGGCATTACTGTGTACATTAACCCCCCTCTCTGTGTAAAACCTATGTTATATAATATAAGTGTTGACAATGAAGCTGCAGATAGACTTTAAGTTATAATTTATGTAGTATGATAATTTGTATAGAAGTAAATTAGCTTAAGCTTATGTGAATCACCTAACAACCACTTTAACTGTTCTGATCTGATATGTTCTCTGAAATCATTCACTACTTCATTATATCAGTTTGCTTTTACTCATGTACATAAGTATTACAGCCGTAAAGAGTTGTACTCATATTAACTCCTTAATTAAATAAACACATTATATTCTTTGGCTACATTCCCAATAGTCACCAGGCTAATTAAACTGGATACTTAACGAACAAAATACACATATTTATCACTTTTGTGGACCTAAAGTTAAAAACTGAAGCATTGACATAATGTGTATTGCCCCCTGTAGGCCTGTAGGATTAAAACATCCCTGTTCTTCATTTTGTGAAACTTGGGCATCGTCCTTCCTGTAAAGATATCCCAGCTGTTTCTCTCTCCGGTGCAAATGTTTGCACTCTGTGGTGTCACCGTCTCAGACAACTCTGTGAGCCAGTGGACTGAGACACAATAGGTCCATGGTAACCCATGGTGATATGTAGCATTGACATGCTAAAGACGGCAGCGCTGCAACCAAAGTAAACTTTGCCTTCTGGTACAGTGTCCAGTGAGGAGAGGTGATGTCAGCATCAGCAGCTGATGTCGCATTTTGCGCCTGTCTGTAAAGTGTAGTCGGGTTTGTCCCATTGTTTGACGTTATGTCATCACTTTATACAATGGACGCGTTATGTTTTCGAAGGGCGGGTCATTGGCTGCTGGGAAGATGTTGGGAGTCGATTTTATGAAGCCTTTAACTCACCTTAAGTTGGCGCTGTAAACTCAGTCGGTGATAAAACAGTCGGTAATTATTTAGTCCCTGAATTAATATTCTGTCTGTGTAATCCAGTCTCAAACTCGTGGCCCCTGGGCCATTTGTGGCCCGTGGAACAAAACTTTGCGACTCCCACCTTGATGTGAAAGTTGAAATTATAATAATATTTTATGGATTTCTTCTCCACATTTTATGGTAAATCCTATAGTTCTCAAAACCCTGATCTACAGTCTCCTTCTGGCCCGGTGTTGTATTACACAGAATCTAGCTCCGTTCTGTAGTGGAGCTGCGCACCATCTCAAATCAAACACAAAAATGTGAAGACTACCATGTTTTTGCTAAAAGAATTTTTTTGAGTTCGATAAGAAAATCCAACGCTCTATAGATCATAGTGGTGACTCTGAAAGGGTCCTAATGTTTTCTCACTACTTTGCCGTTCGATTCATAGATTTAATGTCAGCCGTATAGATAACCTCTCACTGGTGTGAGCGTGCCCTCATAGTCAGGTGTATCAATTTGGTGTCTAGCCTCACTGAACCTAAACCTCAGACTGAAGCCCCACCCCTGGGGTTCAGCCCATGTCTGCAGTGTGAAGGATTCATCGGAGAGGAACAGGTAAAGAGCCCCAAAGGCCAAACGCATCCAAGGACATTGATTAGCTGTAAATAAATGGGTCTGACCCAGTTTTCTCAAAGCACTGCTGAGATAAGTGTTGTCTGCGCTGATGGAGATTCGACTGCTGTGCGACCAAAGGTGTTGTGTACGTGTGTGTACAGGTTTTTTTGAGCAAACTTAATTGACTTATCTGGTGAAAAGGTGAAATAGGGTTTCGCAGCAGACATAATGTGTTATTGTAGAACTTCCATTAA
This sequence comes from Paraplagusia blochii, assembly GCA_016785265.1. Lineage (NCBI taxonomy): Eukaryota > Metazoa > Chordata > Actinopteri > Pleuronectiformes > Cynoglossidae > Paraplagusia > Paraplagusia blochii. The sequence continues at coordinate 282,361 of JAFBJS010005233.1, forward strand.
GGCCTGAATGAAAGTTTAATGAAAGTAAATGGGAACCAGAGCAGACCTGATGGGTTCCCCCCTTCAAATACACCTTAAAGAGCAATTCGATTGTCGTGGGTGATAACAGATGTGTCCTTCAGAGGACAAGGACAAGTGCAGCATAGAACACATGCCGCCCTTGTATCCCTCCACCCCTGGATTATATTATATACATAGTCTATCACATTGATATGTAACTATTTCCTCACATCATCAGTCACTTGGGATGAAAGCATTTGACAAATATTATGTAATGATAAAATCAGATTAGCTCAGGCATGGACAAACTAAGGCCCGGGGGCCAACATTGGCCAGATGAAATTATTTGTTTATATTATTATTATTATCATTCTGCCTTGTCCCTGCAGAAATGTATTTTACCAGTAGGAGACATCATAAAGGGTATAAAGGGACATGACTTTTACATGCCCTTTATCTTAGTTTAAATGAACAATCTTTCTGCTCTCTGTCCCCGTGTCCAATTTTAAGACCAATGGTGGCCGACGAGTCAAAATGTTTGCCCATTCCTGGATTAGCTGTGTCCACCATGAATGGCAGATCCTCAGACTTGATAAAAGTCTTCTTCCACTCTGGTTCTCCAGGTTTTTTTACGCTGTGTTTTGTGTTTTGCCTCACAACTGACATTCCACTGAAGTTAATGGATGTTAAATTTGTGTTGGGCCTTGTTATAGTAGAAAACCTCAGGTCAAATTGTGTATTCTAGTCTGTAAAATATAGAAAATGAAGTAGAGCGGGTGACTCTGATTTTTGGTTGTTTTCTTAACTTGAGATTTTTTTTTGTCCTAAATTTATGTGACATGTCCATCCACAACAAGCTCATAAAACAGGTAAAACATAGTTTTTTTTATTTAGGTGGGCAGTATTAATGACTGACAGTTGGATTTTAAAGCCTGGCCTTGTGACGACATCTGGGATTCTGTGGTTGTTTGCAACCATTATTCCATTATTTGTTATAGTTAATCACTTTGTCCATTTATAAATTACTCCAGGTATTTAACATTTTGTACTAAACCCTACTGGACAATGTGATATTCCAACATATTACTCAACTCCCAGTTTTCCATGGTTAATGAATTGTTGTCTTGTTGTTTCCCTTGGAATATTGGTCTGTTGACTTGAGCGTCTGTGGTGTCAGCAGGGTCACTTCACTGTAGGATTTTGCAGCAGAGTTTGGCGAAGCAGTTGTTGTTGTTTCCATCACACAGTAAAGTTTTCCGTTAGAGAGAATTTTCCGTGTTTACTTCGGTGCTGCTGCTGCCGTTGTTGTGTTTCACACCTCCCTACAGGTGATTACTGAACCATAAACACATGCAGATGTTGCAGCTGTGCACAATGCAGTGTTGCTGTAGTAGTTCAGTTCACCATCAGTGCACCTGTAGTTGCCACTGATAAAGTCATGTTCAACACTCTTTTTTATCCTTTTCTCTGAGCCACACCGTAAGACAAGACCCCTATGTTGAACCACAACAACCTGACTTAAATCTGATGACTGTCAAACTACTACCATCCATGAACTCATGGATAATGTCAAAGGTGGAATGTTCTTTCACTTGAACTTTTAAACTTGTTCTTAGTCCAGGGAGTGGGGACCACAACATTTTCTTCACCATTGTTCCAACTAAAATTGTTCAATAATAACAGTAATAATTCTAACTACTATTGAGCCCTTTAATCATCCCACAATAGAGAAAATTACAGTCAACAAAAGGGCTGCAACCAGAAGAGGAGCCGAGACAGAGGATACGACACACAGGCTGCCAATAGAGATATGTGTTTCTTGCAGTAATTTATTATCAGAAAGACAAAGGAAAACACGCTCCTCAGCATTCTGACACCATTGTTCACCACAGTATGTGATTTCTTCATTCGACCCATCACCAAAGTGAACAGTGAGGAGCTTTGAGCACCAGGGGAGCAGTGCCATTCAACTGGTGTATTATTACCTGCAACCCTGTACCCAAGTCCGCTTTCTTACCCACTATTCCACCACACAACATCATCATCATGGTTAAGTTGTACTGACAAAACCAGACTATAACAGGCCTGGCCAACCTGTTTCAGATAGAGCTGCTGTGGCTGCAGATACAGTCATGGAAAAAATGATTAGACCACTCTTTCTTTAATTTCTTGTCCATTTAAAAGTCTGCTTCCACTTAATGTACATTAATCTGGACAAATATAATAACAACAAAAAAGGCTCATAATTCAGTTTAATTTCAAAGCTGATTTCTGGCCATTTCGCATGGTTTTATTGACTGTGACAAAAATCACTTCCGTTCCAACATCACTAGCAATAACATTGTACTGACAAATACAGTGCTTTTAGTCATTGCA
>JAFBJS010005233.1:284798-341184 GCA_016785265.1 Paraplagusia blochii
GATAAACCTTTAGTGGAACAAGGCATTAAGATGAACAAGGAATTGAAGAAAACAGCAGAGTGGACTAATCATTTTTTTTTTTCCATGACTGTATTTGTTTCTACCTAGTAGCAGTAGCACACCTGAGATAATGGGTTTAATTAACTGATCTCAGTCACTAGACAGCTGATTGGTCAAACTATGGGTTCTTGGCTGGTTGTAACGAAACACAAATCTTACTGGAACACGTTGTCCATGTCTGCACTACAATAACAGTAGAAGACGTACAGGGAAACAGACATCAGTGATCCAAAGTCCATTGACGTAGGCTTTACTTTTATCCTCCTTCACTGGAACCGTCTTTTCTTCTTTAATAATATTATTACAGACAGAAATACTCACCACTATCAAGAATCCCCTGGTTCCATTAAGATGGAACTTTTTCATCCTACCTCCGTAGTTGTCTATAAAGAGGTAGAGGGTAGATCTGTTATAATGAAAATGAGGAATCAGGTTTACACACACACACACACACACACACACACACACACACAGGCAAACACTCATATACTGTGCACACACAACCGTGAAGCCTGTATCAGAAGGACATTTTAAATGATGTGTGTCCACAGCAGTTGTTCCAGTTCCACTGTATGTCCATTATCCAGTTTAGAACCAGAATTAAACATCAGCAAACAGCGATGTCATGAAGAAATATCATATTGTTTCTAATAACTAGGGCAGATATTTTAAAATTATTAACAACTAATCGTTCCAGTGAGCTCACAACCCACAAAATGGTTCACAGAATGGTGCGGTGTGATTTGATTGGCGGTTGTGGAGACTGCTGCCCCTGTGACTCAGGGACAGATCACAGGTTACAGAGTAGAAATGTTTCTCAATAGCTTGGTCACAATAATCTACAGAACAGAGAAGAAAAAACATGACCAAAGACCTTGTTCTGAGTCTTGTTTTTTTTTTTTTCTTTTTGGTAAAAAGACGTGGCCTTTCCTCTGATCAGGAACACTTATATAACCGGCCTGCGTGTTCTAAAGCCTGTTCTTCTGGCTCTACAGCCTGCTAATGTTATGCACTAATCACCCACAACACTATTGTGATAAACAGCAAAATTCACTCCCAGACGTTAACACACAGGCACAACTTTGCTGACCAGATTGATCTCACAGTTAAATTGCTAATTTAGTTCATTTTTTTTTATAAAGAAAGTATAAACCATTTTTTTAGTTTCTATGCATCAGTGTAACACACAGTATATTGATCTAAATTTACAGCAGCAAATGATTTCACACTTCCATGGCCGAGCCACTAATGACCCTTTGAGCTGTAACACGTTCCATTTTATATATTTGCACACACTTTTTTCCCACTTTTACGAGGCAGAAGTCGCATCTCTACAGCACACCCATAAACCACAGTTTCCACTTCTCTTTTACATAATGTCACCATTTATTACAGAAGGTTTTTTTTTTCAAATGAAGAAATGAAATTGAGAACTTTAGGAGATATCATTTTCATTTCTGCGTCCTCACCACAATTCCAAGAAACATGCGGACTAACAGCTTCAATATGAAGTCAACTGCCTGTCACGGAGGCCTTTGACGTCAAGGTCATTTTTGAGAACTGATGGTTAGCCGACGTTGGCTGAAACCGCAGCCGGTGACTCAACAGAGTTTCTCCATCTCGTCCTTGTCAATTTAACTGCACTTGTTTCAGCAGATTTTTTTGGACGATGTCTCTTCCGTGCATTCCATCTCAGTCTGCCACTGTCGTCATCACAGAGAGATGGGTGTTGTGAAATACTGGACGGCCCTGTTGCATTTGACGCTCCGGTGTTTCAGGGTAATTCACAGCCCGGTGCTGTTGATCAGCAGGATTTGGTCACAATGAGGAAGTGGGCGATAGAGAAATACAAGGGTGCCAATGATGTCATGTCCTGGTGATGAAATAATTCCTCATTAATCATGATGAAAAATGGGCTGCTGAGGTGAAATACGTTAGCTGGCAAAAAGAGCGGAATTATCATTGTATGTGCTGATGACTTATATAAATACTTGCGTATCCACGTGTAAGTTGATTGTGTTTCTTTGGTCATGATCTCAAGCACAGTTCTAAAAATTTTACTACAGACAGTATCTTACCATCCTTTAGTTTAGTGGTTCTCAACTGGTGGGTACCGGCCCAAAAGTGGGTCGCCGACCCGTTCTGAATGGGTGGCAAACAGCTGGTCAAAATCAGCTAAATATTGTGAATTCTGCTTGGTTTGAATTCCATGAGAGTGGGTCACAACTTTATGACAACAGGAAAATGTGGGTCCCAGGGTGAGACCAGTTGAAAACCATTGCTTTAGTTGATCAAATCTTAGTGTCCTGCATGTCACTGAGCAGCGTGTACTAATGACATCATCCCTGCTGATCATTTCTCCTGTCCTGCCTTTCTTCCTGTGGCTGCAGGGCCTGTATGTGTTTGCAGTGTACTTCATCATGCACAACCAGCTGTGTTGGCCGACTAAAGCCAGTTACACAGTGGAGATGCATGGCCAGGACTCTCCAGACTCTGCCTACCCTGGAGGGGGACCCACCACTGTGGGAGCGGATATCAACAAATCCACTCAGAACCTCATCAGTGCCATGGAAGAGGTACGACACACACACCTGCACATGTGAAAGCACAGGGTTTATTGTATTATATATACCGGGCATGGTATATATAATATACCACTAGATGGCGCTAGGATAAATGACAGGTAAATGTTTCTTTTTTCTGCCAGGAAAATAGGAAAATGTAGACATTGCAGAGAAAAAGAAGAAATATAATCATTATAGACATTATTAACATGTATATGGATGGAAAATAGAAAAAAATATTAGACCCTTGCTTTCTTTAATTTCTTGTTCATTTTAATGTCAGGTACCACTAAACATCCATCTAACTGGACCAATATAATGATAATAACAAAATTAACACAAAAGAGTTTAATTTCAGAGCTAATATCTAACCATGGTTTTCTTGATAGTAACCAGAAATCACTGCAGATCTTACACCAATAGCTATGACATTGTATCGTAAGGAACCGTGTTTTTAGGAATTCCATGTAATCGTGGAATTCATTGTATTCTTCAGGTATTACACCTTTAGTGATACCAGCTTTTAAAATGAACCAGAAATTGAAGAAAACGAAGGTGGACTAATCACTTTTTAATTAACTGTATATATAGCGGGCCATATCAAAATGCTAAAAAGTCCACATCTGGCCCCCGGGCCATAGTTTGCCCAAGCCTGATACACACAAAGATGTGACTATATAATGATTATACAATCTTCAAGAAAAGTGGAGATGAAGCAGTGGACTAAATACTAATGACTTGACTGTTCCTTTATTTTTATTCACTCTCATCTTGTATTCAATACTTCAATTATTTCTTATCATCTAATCCAATACAAACTGATAAGACTGATGCTCCCATGAACTTTTTATCTTTTACATAATTGTGTCTTACAAATGTACACTTACAGAGAAAGTATCGGGAAGTGGGACGTGCGTTAATGTCCGTCTTGAAAAGGTCCAGATACGGTTATATAATCAATGACGATGAATCCATCCTTAACATGTGACATTCATGATTTAGTCACACCTATTTTTCCACCGTCCCCTCCATCCTCTCCACGTGTTTCCAGAAGGGACTTTTTTTTTCCCCAGGATCCAAGTGTCAGACTCTGTTTATAAAAAGTACAAACAAGCAGTACTGTAAATGTTTTTGCTCAGATATTGCAGCAGCCTCAAACTGGTTACATCCAGTCAAATCTGCATTTAGCTTTTTTGTTCAGTGAGGAAATTGCGCTGTACCCAATGTTGCTGGGCCAATGTCACGGTGTCCTCACATCTCAGCATCTGTCACACACAAACCGTCACAAACTTTTTTGTCTTTTTTTTTCAGAAACTCATGACCTTTTCTTTACACGTTTCACCTTTGACAATTTAAGTATTTTTATCTCCTTTCGCCCTCGTTCCCACAGTTCAGTTTGCTCATTCCTGCTCCGGTCTCGCACATTTCTCATGTCGGCTGAGTGTGACTCTGCACAGAACATTTTATACCCAGTCTCAGACACGCACTGTCATGGGGGCAAAGGTCTCAGACTGGTTCTTATGTAATCTGTGTGTCCCTGTGTATATACTCTACCTTGTCAGTCTTTATAAACTGCTTTTTTATGCCTTCTGTTCACAAAAAAAAGAAAACTGTCCCTGTTCATCACTTCCATCTTTAGAGAATACCATAAATGGACTGAGCTGCTGGCCCCGTGCACACCGACATCCACTAATCACGTCATATTCTTGACCGCTAGTTCCTTTCTTTCTGATATTCAAGGGGAGTTGCTGGTTTGAACGGAAACTGATTGATGAATGATCGACAAGATGGAATCACACCCTTACCAAACATCCTGATAGAGGATGTGGCAGATCTGATGTCTGTGCAGTGATAACCACCTTGGTTACAGACAAACAAACCACAAACACACACACAAACACAACACACACCTACTGTATCTCTCCATCTATACATAATTCTGTATTGCAGCTTTTATGCCTCTTGCCTGCCATTTACCCATGTAAACCAATGGTGTCAAACTCATTTCTACCGGGGGCCACATCAAGAGTGCAATTTCCGTAAAGAGCCAGTAGAAGCTACATCAAAAGTATTGATGTAGCTACTCCATAACCAATTAATACACGTTACTGCTGTTTATTATTATTTATGTATGTAAGAAATATTGTTTATTGCCATGTAAAAATATACTCTATATTTTTAATTTATCAGGTGACGAAACGCTGCTGCATTAAGGCTCCCGCAGGCCATACAAAAGGACTTGGCGGGCCACATTTGGCCCCCGGGCCTTGAGTTTGATATATGATGTAAACCATGGGGAGCCAAATGGTTAGATCAGGATCTACTAGTAGATCTCCATAGTAGCGCTGGTAGATTCTGAGCAACAACATAAAAAAAATAATCGTAATAAAAACTTGAGATGTGAGGGCTAAGGTGAGAATCATATACTGTAGGTATAGAGTAAATTATATATAACATATTGTATAGAATAAGATCCAGTTTACATAGGTAAACATTTTTCAATCTAGGTAGATCACTTCAGCCTGGTCATTTGAAAAGTAGCTCACAAGACAAAAAAGTGTGGACACCCCTGATATAAACGATACCATTTCTATTTTTTTTTTTTCATCACAAATCGATTCTTTCCATCATAAAACCTTTAATTCTCCTGATTTTCCTGAATCAGGAGCTGATGTTATATACCAAAGAAACTGAATCAGTCCACTTTAATTAAGGATTTAAAGAGAAAAACTTGTCCCTGAAGTGTTTTACAGTATTGAGCGTGGCCTTGCCTAAGCTACTTTGGACGCCACTGTCTGATCAATAAGAAGGACAGACAGTGGCTGATGAGGTCCCAAGTTGTTGAGTGGATATTTCACCCTTGGATTTGATAGTTGGCTGATGATTGAAAAAATATCACTGAAAACTCTGTATGATTTTCACTTCATTTACTTAACTGACAACTACATGTAAGCCAGGGGTCTCAAACTTGCGGCCCGTGGGCTATTTGCGGCCCATGTGACGAAATTTTGTGGCCCCATCTTGATAGCTTAGTGTTTGTGCGGCCCACAAAATTTATAAAAGCATTTAACTACAAGTCATCAATGCTAGATATGGTCATGTTGGATGCACTCAGTGGCTCATGGAGACCAGTGTTGATCGACTGCCAGGTTAATAATGTTCATCAGAAAATACATTTACTGTAATGACTCCATTCAACTTCAGACCATCTCAGTACATGTATTTTCTCAAATGTATGTACTGTGCTGTACTGCAGTATAGCATTGTGTGCTTTACCAGTAAATATATGACAAGTTTTTATATTTTATAGATTTTCTCTCCATTTATTGGTAAATTCTATTGATCTCAAACTCTAGTTAATTTTCTGTGGTTTTGTTTGTCTATTTTTTTCACACACCTACAGTTGTGTATCACACAGAATCTTTGAGAAACTGGCTTTTATGAAAACACCAGTTTGTTTCTCTTCTGTATTGAACATTGATAGCCGATGTGGCCCTTTGCTGAAATGACAGTGGGTGCTGTGGCCCTCAACTTATTTGAGTTTGAGACCCCCTGATTTAAGCTGATTAAATGTGAAAGCCCAGACCCACTGACCTCACTTTAACCCCGTGAACCTGCTCTAACCCTGTGGGTTGGCTGTAACCTATGGGGTGCCGGGACAACATGCACTCTGGGTGACCCTACCAACTCATCACAGGGTGTGATTACACGGCTGATAGGAGACGCCAGTTTATCATTGTCAAGTGTTTCAGTGTGTGCATGCTTTACTAGGGTGATCTTTTTCTTCTGCTCAAATAATTGGATTACCTCTGACTAGTCCAAAATAAACCCATGTGTTTGTGGTCGCTCAGCTTAAATAACTACATTGTGTCTGTGGATGTGTGTCTCAGGTATCAGCAGACTGGGAGCGGACGTCCTTGCGGCCCGGCAGTCAGCACAGCAGTGCGTTTAAACCCAGTCCTGTGTTGGGCACGTACGGCACGGATCCTGGTTTCATCAACACCAACCTGGTGACCACAGACGAGGAGTCGCAGGAGTTTGATGACCTCATATTTGCCTTAAAAACTGGTGAGCGTCAAACTGGGCCACTCGCCACTGTGTGATCTCAGATTATTATATATAATTCCACTTGGACATGAATTTCTGTGAGTCAGCGTGTGTTTGTGTTTGTACGATCAAAGTGGTCCTGGGGCTGACCTGAAATCTCTTTGCTGCCATGGAAACCATCCGTCTTAGACTGTGATCAATGTTTAATGAGCTGAGGCCAAAACTTCTCAGTGATGTATGGAGGATCACACACACAAGTGATGGGGTTTTGTGTGTGCGGGTCTTTAATCTCAGGGATAAAGTAGTACTTAGGACCATTAACTTTATGCACTTACACAGGTTTTTTTTTTTTTTTTTTTTTCTCTGCATCATGCAGCCGACAGCTGCTAACTGACCAGGCCGCAGTTAGTGTGCTCTGGACTTTAACACTTCAACACCAAAAACCTCTGGGTTCAGGTTGTAAAGCAGTTTGTTAGAGTCTTTTATTGTGAAGCTGCAGACACAGGCATGTAGACCTTACAGTGTATGGAATGTTCTGTTAAAAACCTTACCTTAGTTAAAATACCTGCATCTCAGATATAGTATAGATGATGGACGTTTTTGTGTTTTGTTATGACTAATACAATGAAGAAATGGTGGATGACCTCTGGTCACCAGTGGATCCAGAATGTCCCCTCTGTAACAATCAATGCCAGCGTAAACTGACAGCTATATTACTGGGACATTTGTCCAGTGTCAAGTCTTCTCTTCCCTGTGTCCTGCTGTCCAGTTGGTCTGTATGTCACTGGAACTTTAAACATCCCCACAGCAGCGGTGATCAAGACGTAAGGGGATTTATCACGTCCTCATCTTTGCAAACTCAGCAATGTGAAGCGCTCATTCATAATACTGAGTGAGACAAGTTTTTAATGAACTCAGAGCTGTTGGCTCCCTGCAGATCCACACATTTGCCTCAAAATTTTTGCCTCATTTTTGAGACAGAGTTCAGTGAATTTCAGGCTCTGTTCTTTCTTTTTTTATTCCATTGCACAACTATTCGTTTGAGCCTTTGACCTCATGCGTGGTCTTATCACTCCATGGTCAAGTCTGGACCGGTCAGCCAGACAGTCAGCAGTGAAGAAAATTCTAGAATCAATTACGTAATTACATAAGTGGTTGACTGCGTCACTAACTAACGTGTTTTAATGACTTTCCTAACGTGGTGGTAAAACATTAACTAAACACAAGCAAATTAGACATTAACATGTTTTACTACTTATGTCTAACTCATGTCAGAGCCTTGACTCCTGTCCGTGCCCTGACCCTCTGGTTATGTCACCACCTGTGGCTGGACTGACTTCCAGGAACTGTGTCTGAATCAAAGTGATATTACAGAAATAAGCGGTTTAATATTTAGTTGATTGAGCCGTCACGTTTGACAGCTGTGTGCTCTAGAACTGCAGTTTTTCCCAGGTTTAAAAAATTTGGCGGATATGGAGCTGCAGCACCAGCAGCTCCTCTGTGGGCCCTATTGTGTGCACACTCAAAAGTGTATTTTCCAGGACTGAATTTGTAGGTAACTGCCAGATTGTATGCATAAATTCCACCTATTATAACTGGTGTTTAAAGCTTCCTTTCAGCTGTAAAAACTAACTGTGAAAAAGGAAAATACAAGTAGAGGGCAGTGTTATGAAAACAAACAATACAGTACAGGGAGTCTCGTGTCACATTGTACTTGTTAAGAATGTTTATGCTTGATTAACTTGTTAAGTTGTTGATTCTTTTTACAAAGTTGTTGCATAATCTATCTTTAAAAATGTGATCTGCCTCTTATTGTATTCTGGCTTAACCTTGACTCATTTTTGTTGCAACTTTATACCATTCACGGTGCAGTCAGTGTACACTATACCTCTCTATACTACATACTTAAATCCTACTCAAACATTTCTGAACACACACTCACTCACAATACCTACCTAATTAAGATGACTAATACTGTATATCTGCTGCGCTGACTATGACATGTACAGTTACATAATACCATGTTACACTTGTGTTTTTTGTTTAACTAATGATATAAATATGACATCGTCAGCTGCTGAACCTGATCAACAGCACAAAGCTGACACAACCAACCATTAGAGGGACAGGTTGATGATGTCACTGTTGGGTAACATGTGCACAACACACACACAGACACACACACATATATACATATGTGTGTGTGTGTGTGTGTGTAAACAAACAGACAGAAAAAACAGATTGAAATAAACAAAAGTAACCCAAGAATTGAACCTTGAGGAACACCACATAGTCAACAGTAAAAGTCCAGACCCATCGCTGCTAATCAGACCAAAAAAGTCTGAATTGCTCAACATCTTTTTTAATGCTTTGTTGTGTTTGTTTTTCAGGAACAGGCCTTAATGTCAGCGATAACGAATCTATTCCTGGAAGCCATGACGAAGGAAGTGTAACCAATTCCCAAATCGTTGAGCTGAGACGGATCCCAATCGCTGACACACACCTTTAACTGTTTTACAATATCGGAAAAAAAGAAATTACCGTCCTGTATTTTTATATGATAAAATGATTTTGCACTAAAAAATCAGTTTTTAATAGAAAATATTCATGTAGATGTTTGATACTGTGTGTGATTTTTTTTACTGTACATGGTTTTATATGTGCATGTAAATATATATATATAGTGTTATACTAAGTTAATTTTTTTAAAGACATATGGAGTTGTTTTCTGAATGTACTGTATATTTTTGATTTTTTTTTTCGTAGAGACTTCAGTAAAAGTGAAGCCAACTGTGCCTTTTTGGGGCAAGTCCTGCTGATTATGGTAGAGATTGTATAACTTTGTTAATAAATAATTTACTACACATATATTTCCACATGAATGTGTTTTTTATGACTGTCTGAGAATTCATCTCTCTTTGATGGGTTTGTGGTTGTCTCTCTGATGGGGGTCAGAGTTCCAAGCCTTCTGAAGGTCAGTTTTTAATGCCTGGGGTTTCACAACCTAGTGAAACCTGAAAGACCCTGATGGCACTGCTGGAGTCTGCAAGAGCAATAAATCTGACTGAACAGAAATGTGTGTGAACTGACCAAGCAGATGATCTAACAGTAACTGTTGAAGATGCATCTGTCACACTGGATCTGTCGCATATTTACACTTCCTTTCGGTTTCTCTCTGCACGAACATGCGGTGGAGTTCCTTTTTGTAGGATCCCTTTTATCTTCAGTAACACCTTTGAACCTGTGGAATCCACCGTCTGTTTGAACTTTGTCCTGACATTTACCCTCAGCCCCCCACCACCTGACAACCTGAACTTGATTAGCGGCAGTGGTGTTTTTCCCAAGCTGAAATGCTTGGAAAGTTTACCAATATCATTTGCCCTGATATTAGGATAGTTACGTGATGAGATCAATATCTTTTTTTTTCATCCTATATGAATATTCGATAACACTATGCCTGAGTTTGGTTGGCTTTGGGCTTATTGACCTCAGTGTATACATCAGTTATGACATCATAAAAGTGATTACTTGATGACATCATATACCAATATCTGTGTCGGATCGATATCGGAAAAATTAGGTGTTTGGATCTATTTTAGAGACTGACAAGATGTCTAATGAGTGGAGGACGGGTGTTCTGTGCCGATTTATAAGAAAGGTGATGTACAGAGATGTAATAACTACAAAGGCATAAAGTTAATGAGCCATACTATAGAGATTTGGGAAAGTAGAGATCTGTGAGGCGAGAAAGAGTACCACAGATGCTATGTTTGCCTTGAGGATGTTGATGGAGAAGTACAGAGAGGGGCAGAAGGAGCTTCATTGTATTTTTGTAGACTTAGAAAAGGCCTATGACAGGGTGTCAAGGGAGGAATTGTGGTTTTGTATGAGGAAGTCAGGAGTGGCAGAGAAGTATGTTAGACTGGTGCTGGATATGTATGAGAACAGCACAACGGTGGTGAGGTGTGCTGTTGGACGGACAGAAAACTTTAAGGTGGAGGTGGGACTTTATCAAGGATCAGACAGGAGTCTCCATGGACGATGATGTTTGGACAAAGAGTCACTGAACTCAATATCGTTGCTCAATCAGTTCTGCTGGATTAACCATGATATATTGAAGGTCCAATACAATATTCTTTTTCAAATGTCAGTTCAGCTGCTGGCCATATATTCAGTTTCCAATCAAATTTCTAAGACGCCTGCCTTTCACAGAACAAAACAAAGGTACGTAAGGGCTTTTCTCTATTCTCCTCATGTTTCTTCGTGCAAAAACGAGTATTAACTAGTGCTGCAGCTGAATCTTGCCTATTATTGTTCTGATTCTTAGTATCTCAGGAATATATTCATACAATGTTTCACAAAATTGCCTTCGGCCACTCTCTCCAAACCCAAGCATGGGTTGCGCTGTGTTTTTACCTGATCAGTTCACCTGGTGTGAATCCCATTTCCCCGTAGCAGGTGAAGTTGATTACTGTGTGTTATTCGTTGCAGTCTAGACCCCGTGACCCTCACTGAGAAACCTCACTTAAAGTTACCCTGCCTGGTGATACAAGCCAATAATGAATGCACAGTAGCTGTTAATGATGAGCGAAGGACATGAGGACATTTTGACATCAAGGGATCAGCGGGGAGCTGCTCTCGGTTGATGAATCTTTTCATTGGCTAATGGACATGTTCTCCTTCCTGCAGGCAAATAGAGGTGAGATTATGCAAGAGTTTCTTTCAACACATGATGCATTTAACTTTTCAATCAAGGAAGTTTAGAGAGTTCACAGATTGGGCCAAGGTCCATGATTCAAACTGAAACTACTTCTGTGCTTTATATTTCTAGATGACAATTTTAATAATATAAGGCTCATATATTTGTTGGATTTCTTCTTTTTTTTAAAAAAAAGATTGCATTTAGACCTGTACCAATGATCTGCTCAAAACATAGCCACAATGAGCAAATGAGTTATTGTTTTTTGTGAGTTTTTTTTTTTTTTAACAAGCCGCCACTGTTTGTTTAATGGCAGCAGCTTCAGGGTTTTGTTTTGTCTCCATCTGCAAAGGAGAGAAACACAAACTTTTGATTGTCACCCAACATTTCCTGGGAGGGTTTTAATTGTTTACCTTCTTCCCAGAAAGGCTGTAAAAACACAAGCAATTACTTTTCAGACATTGTTAAAGGCGGCCATGGCGGCACCATAACAGCTCCGCAGATAATTCCATTAGGCATCCATTAGAGTGAACTCCCGTTGTCTGCATTAGTCGTCATTTTTAATGAGGCTTGGCTTCAACAACATGTCTCAGAAGAAGAAGAACATTGATCTGCTGCAGGATCATTAGCCAGCCTTTGGTCAGGTAGGATCATACAGGACCGGAGGCACGGGGAGGACCTATGGCACCTGTTACTGAAGGTTATGTAAGCAGAACCTTACCTGACTAAATACACAGTTCTATCCATTTTCAGAACAGTAGGTTGGACTTGAGCTACTGCCATGTCTGGGCAGTGTGAGGTGGGGGAGTAGTGGCCTAGTGGTTAAGAAACTGGACTTGGTGTTGGCAGGGTTGAGGTTCAAATCCACCAGAGTACTGAGGTACTCTGATCATAGAACGATCCTGACCCACATAACTATAAATGAGATAAAATGTAGTTGAGTTGAGATGTCATTCTCATGCTTTTATATAATTGATTTTTTCACTTCTTTAGTTGTTGTCTTTACTCTTCTTTTACAAGATTTTTTTTTATTTTTCAATTGCGATTGATGGTTTTATTAATAAATTAACCACAGTGCAAAGTCAGACCACAGATCTTAGCATGTTAACATTACGTCACTTGTTCGGCAAGTGAGTTATGATACAACAACTAGGGAAAGATTTAATCTTTGATCCAAATTGATTTTGTCCACTGCACGTTTGCTTCTTAGTCTGACAAACTGTCTGACAAATTGTTTCCATTTAAGAACCAGCAATTGTGCAGTGAATGTAACACGTACCTTACACTATGTGTGTTGTTATGGCAACATAGATGCCCGTTTGCCTGCAAGCAAGGTGTCTTCTGTAGAAAGCAAAGATCTCTTATTACAATGATCGAATTATTAAATCAGTATATCTGGAATCGTAGGAGGTAAAATGGTAAAATGACTGGAATTTTTGTTGCTGTTTCCTGGGACACCAACGTCCCTTTCAGGTGTGGTTAAGGAAGCGGACCAGGGTCTGCAAGGCCTCTGGTTCGAATCCCCCTACCGTCGCCACTCACTGCTCCCCGGGCGCTCAAAGCTGTTCAGTGTTCACTTTGGTGATGGGTTGAATACAGAGGTCACAAAACAAGGAATTTGCTTTCCTTCCTTCCTTCCTTCCAAAACACTTGTTGTGGTGCACCAGCATGTTCAAGTCGAACGTGGGTGTGACGTCTAAGTTGAGATGGAGATGTCAAACAAACATCCTCGTGGGTTACGTCATTATTTTCATTTCTATGGAACAGGGTGTTTCTGGGTGAAACATGATAATGTCACCTCTCCTCTGTCTGCCGTCAGTGTTTTCTCTTTAACACAATCAATGTAAGAAAACCCGTCTTTACTCCTTTAGGCTGAGAACTATCTCATGGTTCAGGAGAATTCACTAATCCACCCAGTCTGATGGAAGGCTTGAGCAGAACGGTATACAGTACAATGTACTGACCCACTTCCACCTGCACTCTTAAGCCCATCTTTGTCCCTCAGTCCCCTGACTGGAGACAGAAAATTCATTTGATGCGTTCAGGTGGATACCTTTGGTACCTCAGTGCACGTATAGCTTTACAGCAAATTCACAAAACAATGGAAAAGATATTGGCTTTCAAATAGGCTGCACAGCAAAAGGAGAAGCATCGCACAACAGAAACTCAAGTCGGAGACAGTTTTAGGTCCTGGAAATCTAGACGGGAATCAAATTCATGTCCATGCATCACATAGACAGATGAAACAGGAAAATGTTGAGTACCTACAGTACCTTTGCTGACCTAATATTTAAAAGTGCAGAGATAGTGCTGATTCAGCTTTGCTGTCTGAATTCCTGACCTCGGACCCCGAGTCTAGTTCAAGTACCAGTCGTTCTCCGCTGCCCCAACGCTTCTGTGAATCCTTGTCTTACGCAGTTGACACTTGTCCCACCACATTCCCTATGCTGTTGTTAAACCTCTAATGAAGCACGTCTCACAGTGGACAAACTATCTGACATGAGACGATGTAGTCGGAAGATTTATCTGAACAGGGTTTTTTTTTTTACATAATAATGTACACTAATCTAGATAAGGTGAGGTAAATATTGGAACTTAAAAGATCAGTGGCTAAAAAGTAAATGCACATACAAAGGCAAGTGTGTTTGCATATGCAGTCATACCTGTGTGTCATATTTACACAGGTTATCATCCCTGTTTCCTGTTTCATGGAACATGGTTCAAATATATTACCTCGTCAGAACATGTGTGTGTGTGTGTGTGCTTAATTTCTTGTCTTTCTTCATGGCAATCCAAAATATCATAATGGTTCAGCTAAAGTAGAGGTGGCAATACTTTTTTTCAAGATATTTCAAAATAAGATTCAGAACTTTGGGCTACGTTTTATCACTTGTTATTTATTATATTTATACAGCAAATTATATACCCATAAAGATCTTAATCTATAAATAGAAAAATAGAAGACAAATAGAAGACTGAGAACTCTCTAAGAGTCTCTAATTAATTTCTTAATAATCTAATCCTGCATGTTTCTGGATTCTAGTCTGATGCTCGAGTATCTGGAGAAATTCTAGGCACAAAGACAAACACAACGTGTATCTTCGTCTGAGAAAACATCAGTTACAACAGAGGATTGAATAAGAATCTTGCTACAAGGTAAGAGCTCTGTCCATTAACATCATGGGGTGGGGACGTTGCTCAGTTGTCTTTGTTCTGGAGCATTTAGGCATCTGAACAATGACAGCTTTTTTGGGGCAGTGGTGGCCCAGTGGTTAAGGAACCAGGGTGCAGAGGGTTCCAAGTTCCAATCCAGCGACTGCCAGGTTATGACTGAGGTCCACTGAGCATGGCACCATCCACACTCACAGCTCCCCGGGCGCTCAAAGCTGCCCCCACTGTTCACTTTGGTGATGGGCAAATGCACAGGTGACATTTCGTTGTGTGCAGTGGTGAGAATCACAATGACAAGGAGTTTGCTTTCCTTCCTTTCCTTTTGGAGTTCAGCTGACACTGCTACAGCAAAGCAATGCAATATTCTGATGGTCAATAAGTCATTAGATCAATTTGAATTATTCATTTCCTTGATAACTTTCATTATCAATCATTAAATTGTACATGCAGACATTTTAACTCCTATTTTGTACAGGAAAGTCAGCTGTAATGAATCAGATTGTATCATCCACAGGGAGCCCTGCAAACAGAAAGTAAAAAAATGGCATTCTATCAAAAAACAAGTCAACTCTGCATGTTTAACCCTTTTGCCCCTTCTTTTTTGTAACTGATCAATGTTGCAGATGTAATAACAGCAACAAGGCATTTAAAAATAATCTTGGCAACACAGCAGTGAAATTATGTCAATGAAGCAAAATATGGATTCACTGATATAACCAGGCAGAGTTGACAACAGTTGAGCCATAAACTAAGTAAGTTTATAAAGGAAATACTATCATTGCACTGTTTTCCTCTACATGCAGTGAGCTGCACTGGTTTTAATGTTTAACACAGCTCTAACACATTAGTTTCACAGCTCAAAAGAAAATCAATCCGAGACAGTTTCCTGCAGTAAGTCTGGTGAAGAAGTTGGAGAAACCAAAAAAAAATCTTTATGCAGGAACAAAATGTTACTTAATTTCTAACATTGGTTCTGTACATACAAAGGAAATTCCAAATCAAAGGGTGGAATTTTGAAATAATTCCCAGTTATATTAAAAGATTCTTTAACCAAATGAAGACTAGATGAGACACCTGAGCAGTTTGTTGTGGACTGTGTTGTCAATAAGTCAAACATTTGCGTGTTTTTTATTTGAAGCTGCTGACAGTCAGGTCAGATAACATGATTATTGGACTTTTTCCTTCCACTGAACCTAAAGTTCAAGACATTTTCTGAAGCAAATAAGATGATTTGAGATCCTGCAATAGATGAAAACCATAGATTCAAATATTCCATGTTGCTGAAACTACCAGTGTGATCACACCAGAGTTTGGTAATGCAGCTTTTATAGATGATTAGGAAGATTAACTTCCTTGCTACATTGTGTTTTGTGCAGCATATTGCAGCAGCGAGCTCTTAACTGCTGTATTCCACACGTGATTCTGCAAAATGAAAACCTATACTGTTCCCCCAGAAGTTGCCCACATGGCTTGGGGCATAAAGGCTGAGTTGGAGACAGTCCAGAGTCGTAAACATGTCATGTCTGCAAATGACACTCTGTCTAGTTCTCACTATGCTGTCTGCCTGGCACCAGCCTTACTTCGCTGCCCTCTCTAGCATGTGTCTGTTTGTTATTATCTGTGTGTAGTCCAACTTCGGGCTGTATCTAAGTGTGTGTCCACAAGCACATTAAATGTGTATATATATATGTGTGTGTCTGTCACGTGTGTAAAAATCGCTGCTGTAGTACGGTAGGATTTCATGTTTTTGGAATGTGACACCAGAGCCATAACATGTTTTGCACTGGATGTTCCTGTATTTGACACGTGCCGATTGGACTGACCGGTCAAGTCACTGACTCAGATATTCAATGTACAGTAAGGACACCAACAAACCATTAGGGTAAATGATGTGCAGCTGCTCGGGCCACAGCAGGTTGGAACCAGTTCTTATTGCCTTTCCTACTGCATCGACTCTGACATGTGAGCGACAGATACATTATCAGCCTTCGTGCCATCTTCTAACTCTTTAAGCTGAGTTTCCACTGAGCGCGGCCTTGCTAGGCCTGAACATCAGGAACAGCAAAGCCTCGTGTGGCTCCAGGTCCCGACACAAGGTGTGAAGGGCAGAGGAGTGTGATATCAAAGCTTTGTCACGATGTAGTAACCCAATAAATCCAAGCCTGATCTGATGGCCTTGAATGTGCAGGGTGAAAACATTGAGTGGAGAAGAACATCTGCCCTCAACACTGCATAACAGACAGAGCTGCCAGCTGTTTATAAGTTAACACTCCCGAGATACTCACTGTTAATCAGTGCTGAACAAGTTACTTTTAAAAAGTAACTTATTACTTTACTAGTTACTGCTCTGAAAAAGTAACTAACCAGTTACTTTACTTTGAAAACACATTTAAAAAGTTGTGTTGTGTTCTGTAGCAACCATCATAATGAAATGTAGTGATACATTAAAACCAAAATAAATGTTCAGACATTTATACATCTTTATTGTAACCTCAACTTGCCACTTGCCGTCGTCGTGCTTGTGGGTGTGAGCTGCTGTACCGCGTCGTGTGTGTGAGATTGTTTATTTCCCTATAAGGTAGGAAGACCCGCCCAGGTCTCCTTCCGATTGGCTTAGCCCGAAATGTTAACCTATGTCAACCAATCATCGCTCCTTTTCAACGCACGGGTTCAGTTAGTGTGCACAGCCGTCTTTCACTCATGACTGACAGACTCCACTGCCACACAGTCCTGTCTCCGTGGCCGAGAAACCGTCCATTTGGACCACAGATAGTAACGAGTCCTTTTACACCACTAACAATAATAGCGTTACTGAATGAGAAAAGTAAAGTGTTACATATTAGTTACCAAGAAATGTAACACGTTTGTCCCAAGACTGGGAATAATATGGACAAAATAATATAAATATAGATACAGACATGTTCTTTTAACATTAGGAAGCTAAATTGGAACCACCAACTCTTGAGTTCCACACTAACGACAGAGAAATTGACTCCAGGCCAAAACTTTATTATTCCCAGTTTGGGAATTCTGAATAACAGTGGAGGTTACCAGTCTGCCCATGATCAGCTCTAAGCTTGAGGTTCCTTTGGGAATCAAACCCAGGAGTCTTTGCTCTCTGCTTATTAAACCTTGTGAAAGACTTAATCTCTCATGTGATGTACTTGTATCTTCAACTACTGCAGTTGTGTGTGTGTGTGTGTGTGTGTGTGTATTTACAGGCCAGTGGAAAAGGATGAGCGCTGAAACAAGAGGAAGTTGTGAGATGTGTGCCTTTCTACAGGAAGTGTCATATTCTTGAGAGAGAGTTACGGTCAGTCATCAAACACAGCTCTGTGTGTGTGTGTGTGTGTGTGTGTGTGTGTGTGTGTGTGTGTGTGTGTGTGTGTGTGTGTGTGTGTGTGTGTGTGTGTGTGTGTGTGTGTGTGTGTGTGTGTGTGCCTTCAACCAGATTTATCTGGTTTGATCCAGCAGTAAGTTTGTCTGGGACAGCAGCCTCGCAGTAGGACAGCATAACCAGTCCAATCAGACTCTGACGCCAGACGTGAACAATGGAAGTCACTGTTGTGTGACGCATCCGTGATGAACTGTCATTTCTACAGGAAGTGTCATATTCTTGAGAGAGAGTTACGGTCAGTCATCAAACACAGCTCTGAGTGTGTGTGTGTGTGTGTGTGTGTGTGTGTGTGTGCGCCTTCAACCAGATTTATCTGGTTTGATCCAGCAGTAAGTTTGTCTGGGACAGCAGCCTCGCAGTAGGACAGCATAACCAGTCCAATCAGACTCTGACGCCAGACGTGAACAATGGAAGTCACTGTTGTGTGACGCATCCGTGATGAACTGTCAAATTCAAGCAAAGTCAGGCCACGACCTATAATGGCTGGTGATGTGGAGGCTGAGTGACCAGCGTTGAACAATTTTGTCACTGTGATGAGATAGAAACAGCCTTTTGTGCTTTACGTAAGCAGGAATCACATTATATCCCAGCTTTAAGGTTGTTTTTCATTCACATCCCCAAAGTAAGGGTTGGACAGAGTGGCCACGACCTGCTGCTTTAAAAACACAGTAATCATGCTGATGGTAGCAGGTTAACATACCTTTAATATCTTTCCCAGAAGCCTTTGTCTGGAGTTAATATGGTCCGAGCTGCATGTTTCACAGGTCACAGTCCTCCACCTGTTGCTCCCGATCTGCAGCTGTGAAGAGGGAAGCACATACGGAGAGTCGTGGTAGGAGACTTCGCAGTTAACACTGTGGGTTCCAGGTATTTTAACCACAACACAGAGTCAGATACACTGCATATGTGAGCAGTGTTTTAGAGCCATCAAATATTCAGATATTGTCAATTGCAACCGACAGAGTCAAGGTGATAGACCGGCGTTGACCTGCTGGACACCTGATCCTGCTGAGTGGGATTATGTTGTCAACCCCTAACTAGTTCTGACCTATTTACTGGTTTACTAACCTGTAGTAGTCAAATCAGTGCTGACCTGGAACCTGTTTTGTTGGAATTCCTTCAGAGCAGGAATTGTAATGATACTTTACAGGACCATACCTTATCGGACTCAACCTGAGAACTGACAACACACAAATCAATTTATTGTAAAAAAATATTATAAATAAATATTATATTATTAATAATAATAACAAGAGTAACAATAATATATTTTGAATGTTATTCATTATGGATTATCATTGTAAAATATGTTATTACAAATATTATTACATACTATTACTCTCATAATATTTAATTATATATTATTAATCTTCAAATATTTACTGACAATGAGCTTTTAAATGGCTGCACTGCATTAATAGATATGTTGATAATTAAACAGATGGAAGGTAAACAAGCTGTAAACAAGCGCAGCTATAAGCTCTAACCCTAACCCTGCGGTCTAGGCCTGGAGCAAGTTCACAGAAGTCAACCTAAACTAAAATCCTTTCAGAAAACACTGTATTTGTCCATTTTAAATGAAATTACAATGTCAGGTCAATTGAGTTTCATGGATATTTTAAGCAAAACACCTGTATGAATCAAATACATCTTTAAAAAGTCCCATAATGCATCATACAGGACTTCAGTAATGTTTCAAAAACCACCCAGGGACCTTCAGTCACTAACTACATTTAGACTTGACTCTTGAGTTCCAAGTTAGCATTGACTTATATATACATATCTATATATATATATAAGTTTTTTCATAGTAAGTTTTGTCACATAGTAAAATAAATGCTATGACATAATTTCCCAAAGGATATTCACGAGGGATAAATACAGTTCTATCTAAAGGGCAGGAGAATCTGGAGCAAAATGGGATAAAAACAACCTAAATATAGTTCTCATGTAAAACCAGTGTAGAGCCAGTGAAGACACGTGAAGACAGAGGAAAAGCTGAGCACATGGTGAGCAGGGACCACTGCTGGTGTCTGTGACCGAATCGTGTGTAAGTGTGCGTTTGTCATTCCAGTCTGCCTCACTCACAGGGATGATGAGTGAGGCTGTTTGCAGCCCCTCATTCCTGCAGCTCTACTCATTTGGAGGGAAATGAGCGTCGCTGCCAAAGCCTGAGTCAGTTTATGACACGAGAGAGGCCTTTGGTGTATCTCATCTTTTTTTTTCTTTCACTGGCCAGTGTCTCCACATGATTAAAACGAGCCAGAGAACTGGAGTGGACCAGACTGGGCTGCCCTTGTCCCAGAATGACTCTTCAGTCATTGCCCAACCAGAGGAACATGATGAACTAATGAGCAGAGAAAGGACATTGACAAAAGTCAATACACGAGTGTTGGCAGAGAGATGGAATTTGAAAGAATTGCAGGGTTAGAAAGGACAGTTTTGCTCCTCTCAATGACACACGCGGCAGATCATGACCACGTGGAAGGGAAAACTCTAGAACATGTGGTCAGTCAGATGCTGGGACAGGAAGCAGCAGGGGTGGGACTTTGGAGGGTGTGGTCCATCCCCCGTTGTTCTAGTTGGCTGTTCGCTGTCAGCTGAAATACTTGCGTCACTGCCCAAAGAATAGTCCCTTATGATTGCAGTGAGAAAAAAAAGAATTAAAACAAAATAGATAAAAGAACATTTTGTGCTTTTAGAGGAGCAGCATTTTAGAGGTGAAATGGAGGGAAAATGAAAGGTGAGCTGCTGAATGACACAGATGAGATTAAGTGTCTCAAATATTTCCAGAGAGACGTTTAGCCTTTCATTGACTTCATCTCACATCCCGGCAGCTCCACCGTTCCCGTCTTGTCTAATTTAGCACTGCTCCAGATCTTTTTGTACATCAGAAACACTTTGGGAATGCTGTCAGAAAAAAGTCCAAACCTCAGACAATGTCATTTTACCCTTTTTGTGTGTTATACAAGACCAGGTCAAACTGAAAAACGAGTTGAGAAATTTGGTCCAAATGAGCTGCTGTTTATAAAGACAACAATTTATGCATCTACTGGAAACTGATAACATCAGAACGTTGTATAAATCTATTTTTTAACCAAACCTATGTTTGGAGTGTTGTTTTTGGATGACAAACAGTCGACTAGAATCCCATCTCTGCACTTCAGCAGCCCTCATTCTGTTATGATTAATATGGTTTACTGCTTTCATCAAGCTGTAATTTGGACCGCGCTACAAAAGTTGCCAGGGGACGACGCAGACAACTTGGCCTCACTGTGCATTTGTTTATGTGGGTGTAGACTTGAGAGTGTGTCTCTCTCAGAGAGTGTGTGCCCTTTCCTTGTTTAGACACCTGGTTGTTTCAAACAACTCTGCAGAATTCAGACATCAGCTCTGGTGACGGATGACGTTGTTTACAAGTCTCCAAGTATAACACAGGGCAATTATACAAGCTCAGGGAAATGCCCACCATGTCCAGTCCGGTCAAGACCAGACAGGGTCTGGAACATGACCTGGAGTCAAACCCGGGTCATCTGTTTATGCCTTTAAGGGAATGGAAATTTCAGGTATCGCTGATGAAAAATACTGATGCTGTGATACTGTGATACAGTGATAAACTTGAAAGTTGTCCAAAGTGTATCACCCTAAAAACAACTGGAACTGTTCAATCCAACCATTAATCCATGTAGAATGCCATAAATAACTAAATATAAGGACAAAATGATCAACCATTATTCACTTATAACATAATAAATATAGAAACGTTCTAATTTACTGCAGTTTCTCTAATTTCCCTGTCACACACCAACAGAAATCCCTGATCCTCACACCTGTAACCCTATGGTTTCCTGTGTTGTGTTGCATACAGTAACTCAAGTGATTACTTTGCCCTGGGTTGACCAGAACATAAATCAAACAGCTGTAGCTGTAGCCCTTAGAAACTGTGACAACACACAAAAAACACAGTGTTCACTTTATAAAACAGACTATAGAAAGATTGAGAATGCTAGAGATGGAGCTGAATACTAGAGATGGAGCTACCAGGTATGAGACGAAGAGGAAGGCCAAAGAGTAGATTTATGGATGCAGTGGGAGAGGACATGGAGGTGGTTGGAGTTAGAGTTGAGGATACAGAGGACAGGGTGAGATGGAAATTCTTGACTTGCTGTGGCAATGCCTAAAAACGGACAAGACGAAGGGAGAAAAAGAAGTTCAGATAGATGATAGATGTAATAAAATGTTTAAAAGTATTTTAAGAATATCAGTAATATGGACAGAATTGTCAAATAGGTTGACAATTCAGCACAGAATGGATGGACACGTTAAGGGTTGAATGTATTGGTCCACTAATGCGTGGATTTGCACCAAGTGTAAACCTCCATTGGTGCCTGGCCTTGAAATGAACCAGAAAATGGATGGAATCACCAGGATGGTCAACAATTTATTTCTGTGACTGTAGATAGGGCACAATGGTAGATTCCCCAGCGGTCTAGGCCTTAAGCAGGACTATAACAGGATTACTGAATCTAACCTAAACCTAAAATCCTTATAGAAAGGCTGTATACACACACACACACACACACACACACACACACACATATATATATACATATATATATAATGCTGTACGTTTATGGCAACGTTAACTGGAATTATAGTTTCAGTTAATTTTACGTTTTGTGGATATTTTAATCAAAAAGTCAGTCAAATATTTGAAAAGTTTGATGATGTGTTTCTGAGACTATTTGCTTTCTTCTATCCGTGCTGCTTTTCTTTCCCAAACATCAACAAAGACTGTAGAAAGCAGAACAGATGGCCGTCCTCTGTGCTGTATATAGACGAGGATGTAAGTCACAGCTTGTTTTCCTGGTAGGAAGAGACCTCGTTATAAAAGTTCACATGTGGTAGATTTATAAAAAAAGGAGCAGAGAAATGAAAGAAGTGCAGCTATAGGCGGTGGTAGCGGTGTGTGAGGGTGGTGGTCGGGCTGGCATGCTGCAGGGTGGCGGGCGAAAGGGGTTGGAGATAGATGGAGACGAGGTGACAGATAGTATATGTGGAAAGCACAGGGGTGAAATAACAGCGAGAAGAGACCGAGGGGCTTGGACATACCACACATCAGACGGCCCGCCCCCTGCACCTGTTGTTTTTCAAAAGAGAGGGATGCATGGGGTCAGGTGGGGGTGGCAGTGGGTATATAAGGGGTGCAGTGGTGTATTTGCTCCCTGTGACTCAGGAGAATCTGAGTAAAGCACTGAGAGGGAGTAAGTCGAGCGGGGACTATGCAAAAGACCCAGCAGGAGGAGGGGGGGGGCTATGCAGTGAGTCAGCTGTGGCTAAAAAAGGAAAGTGTGGCGTAAAATAAGACGAGTGGTGAAACAGCACTCCCAGTCTGCTCATCTCCTTGAAACTACACTGAAGGTGACCGCAGACTTTCAGGGGGAGAAGTGACTTAAAAAATCAGTTGAGGTTTGAGGTTGAATAAGCAACAGGGGGGTTGATGTACGTTTGATGTGGTTAATAGAATTTTCCCAACAAGGTTTGTGACTTCTGATCATGATGGACCTCTCATCTGGCTCTGGTTTAAACACTGATGACATAACGAACCTCTGATCCCAGACGTGTAATCAATTCACCTCGTAACGAGGCATCAGCTGAACCGCCCTCTGTGTTTGTACCAGAGACATTTCAGGATCTTTTTTTAATGCTACGACACAATCTCATCTGCACTGTGTTCTGGTGCCAAGTACTGGTTTGATAAATGGACCGGCAGAGTGGTGATAGTACCTGCTACTCTTCTTGAGATCTTAGAATAGCGTAGGGTGCACAGCATCGCCCACCCTGGTAAGGGAATGCAACGACACGACCGGGCCAATGTCATGGTATCCCATGAGCTGTGAAAAGCACAGGTCAGCATTAGGGCCTACTATCTTTTTGACTGTATTTGGCCAAATATTAAAGTATTTGGCAAAAATGAATATAAAAAAATAAAATATAACTTCATTGCTTCCTAAGCAGCAACCCCTTTAGGGTTTTTTTACGGTAAGAGATACATTAAACAGCTGGCACAACATTTTACATGCTTGTTTTACCCAAATACCCGGTCTTAAGTTACACTACAAATAAGTACCCTGCTGTCAGTAAACATCATCAGGTTAACAAATGGCATTTAAAAAGTATGTGGTCAGTGCTGAGATATGTGCTAGTTAATGTTTTATCCTGTAACTCGGTCAGACCTTTTTTTTTTTTTATTTGGAGAGAATCGTAATCAGGCCAGATAACACATTTAGTTATCTTTTGCAAGCCAAAGCGTGAGAGTCCTTCAACCTGGGAAGTGCCTTTTAATACGGTGTCTCTGAGGTAACAAAGATCTAATTGACGTCATTCCCTCTCGTGCATAAAGCTTGTTTATACAGCACACTGTGGGCTGAGGTACAATAGCTACACACGCAGAATTATATTACACCCATGACGGAGAGGATTAAAATGATCAGGTTCAATGTTATATTTCTTTTGGACAATTAAAACACTTCATGCTATCAACCCAGGACCTTAGAGTCCCACTGTGTCTGTTCACTGCATCTATTTCTGCCATTACCAAGAGTCATAGGAAATGTGAGCTGTTCTGTACTTTTCCCAGCGGTGGTAACTGCACGGTTTTGAACTTGTAGTACGCAAGAGGTTCTTAGATGTCAGACGAGGAGACGGGAGTACAGTGAGTATGTGTGTGAGTGCATAAAAAAGGATGGTCCAGGGTGGAATGCTGACCATGCTGAGGCTTCGGTATGGCAGCAATGGAAGTCCTGGCTGTGGGACACAGTGTCACTCTGGCTCTCAGGTTTCTGCCCATGCTTAACATGGAGGTCCCCTGCAGCTCTACTGGGAATACTTAATGCATTTTATACACTCACCATCACTAAGGGTCAAGATCCACATGCACGCACTGAAAATGACATGGCTTATGTGCGACAAACGCAGCAGATTTAATCTAAAAGGCCACGTCATGATTGATAAGTGGAGCGTCTGTGTAGTCAACACATCAGGGGTTGAGGACGGACCATAGGGACAGTGACATCTCTGTCATGGACTTAAATTCAAACAGGCTAAATACCGACAAGTGGCATGGACTATGCAGCAGCTGCAGTCGATGTATATCAATATATTGTACATACAGAATGTTGCATTGACAGACCGCGTTTACACAGAGCTCATGTATAGAAGAGCCTGTGGGTGACCATGTCTGCTTTGAGCCTTGAATAATATTTTCTCCACAAGTGACCACACACACGCTAGATCATTTTGGGGGCAGTGGTGGCCTAGTGGTTTAGGAACCGGACATGGGACTTGAGGGTTCCAAGTTCAAAACCACCAGCTGCCAGGTTACCACTGTGGTCCACTGAGCATGGCACTGTACCCACTCACTGCTCAATGCTGCCCACTGTTCACTTTGGCTGTGGGTTAAATGCAAAGGGCACATTTGGTTGTGTGCAGTGGTGTCACAGTAACAAGGACTTTGCTTTCCTTCCTTTCCTTGTACTTTGTAGACATCAGCATTTGATTAATATAAATTTTTGGTCATTTTACCTTTTTTTTTTACCTTGACTTTCTTGTTTACATGCATGCAATCTCTGAGATCTCTCTGTCCTTTACTGAAAGTGAAATGACGGTCCTGCTTTGTGTTCCGGCAAAGTATTCTGCCCCTGCAGCTGTCCAAGGTGTTGCATTCAGCAAAAGTAAACAGTTTATTCCTGGCAAGGTCAAAAAACAGCCTGGCTTTCAATGATGAAAAAGTAGCAGACTCTGGTGTCAGCCGCTGTATATGTAGAAGAGGTTCAAACTGGAATGAACCAGCTGCCAAGCAACTAAGACAAGTCATCCAGCACTACAACAACAAAAAGAATACATCTGTAGAAGTTTTACTATACATTTACAGAGATTTTATCAATGCATGTAAAAAAAAAACTGGAAATGTAAAGTCACAAGTAATCAAATTGCAAGACTACTCAATTGTTGCATTATAACATTGAATCTTCTGTTCTCCCGGCCTCTCTCAATTTTAAAGTCTCACTTCAATATTCATTTCCTTAAATGTCACATCTTCCTTAAGGGATTTGTTTTTCCCTTGATACAGTGTCAGGGAAATGTTATAATACATTTTGTTGGTCCATTTTCTTTCAAAAAGAGGTTACAAAAAACTCTTTGAGATTAATGATAATTTCTGATACTCAATATATTTATACATATATATATACAAAAAAACCTTAATTGTATTTATCATTCACTCACCCCATCTTGACAGAAATGTAGAATTTATTGCATGCAAATGTAGAATTTAATTAAGACCTTATGTCATCCTAAAAAAGAGAAAATCCTGATGTTTGGAATAATTCAGATTCTGCCTCATGTCACATACAATTGATTTCAAAAATAAAGTTCATTAGTGCTGAAACATTCAATAACTTCATATTGGTTTGTCAAAACTTTATTACTAACTAATTACTGATGCCTCCTGTCTTCTGGTAGGTTGCTCAATTATATTAAAAAAACACTTGTAAACCTACTTTATTAGTATAGTTATTGTTGTATTTAGTGTTTTTTTTTTTGTTGTACATCAGCATAATTGCACCATTCTTCTACTTCTAGTTTTCCAGGAATGTGTGACACACAAATTTGCTGAACTCTCTGCCCCGGCTTTGGGTGCGTGCACTCACGTGCACACCTCTATTATGTCACAGTGATGATCTGGCAGGTGAGCGAGGGGCCTCATCCCAAATCTCATCCATCCACACACTGAGCTCATGGGAACTTCTGGATCACAGCAGCTTCTGGGCAGCGGGATTATCTGGTGAGAGGAAACAGCTGAGGCCCGTCCAGAGTCAGCACATGCTAATCAACGCTCCCACTGCACACACGTTTACCCTCACGTTTGCCAACGTTCACGTCCGTCTTTCATAATCTCCCTCCCGCTCTTTTCTTTCAGGCCACAAGGGTCAGCCTCGCAC
Organism: Paraplagusia blochii; assembly: GCA_016785265.1. Classification (NCBI taxonomy): domain Eukaryota; kingdom Metazoa; phylum Chordata; class Actinopteri; order Pleuronectiformes; family Cynoglossidae; genus Paraplagusia; species Paraplagusia blochii. The sequence continues at coordinate 311,739 of JAFBJS010005233.1, forward strand.
AAAGGCCCTGAACCCAAAAAGTCAAAGGGGGGGCCAGGGAGAGGGTATGGGCGGAGGCAAAGGGGACAAAACCGAAAGTGAAGTGCTTGGTCAAAGCTGACAGGACCGCTGAGTCAACGCAACTGTGAGTTCTCCGGTTAAACTCCCGGAGAGATGTCCGTGGTCCAGAGTCAACTTTTCCATTTTGGTCGGAGGCTTTGTTCTGTTGAAGGTGTCTGCTGTCACTGCAGGTCAGTGATTCACACAAGGCTCAGCCAAAGTCCAGCAACTGATGACCCTGGTTATGCAACAGCAGCAACTTTCAAACTCTGACCTTTGAAGCTGTGGGCACAACATATGCATTCACATCACAGCTTAATTGAATTAGCTGAGCTATATTTACCACTGCACTCTGCAGTTGTTTTGGCCAAAATCAATTAGTATTACGTAAAGCATGCTGACGTAGAGGACAGGTCGATACACTACGATCAGCAATGATGGACTGTCGACAGAGGAGATTCTTTTTGGCCATTAGAAATAGGTCAAATGGAAATTAACCATAGGGATATACAAAAAAGTAGATAGGTTAAAGACTGTTGATAGATAGATAGATAGATAGATAGATAGATAGATAGATAGATCTACGTCAAGGATCTACAATATACTGAATGTCCTATCTAAGTAACATTGAATACAATGCTGTGTATGATTCTTACTTAAAAATCCAGTTAAAGATGCTGAGGTTCTCTTTATGAGACAAGGATGGACAGGATCAAGAATTAGGTGATTAGAGGGACAACACAGGCAGGAAGGTTTGGAGAAAAAGATAGAGAAGACAGATTGAGATGGTTTGGACATGTTCAGAGGAGGGACAGTGGATACATTGGTAGAAGAATGATCCTAGAGATGGAGCTACCAGGTAGGAGACAAAGAGGAGATTGATGGGTGCAGTGAGAGAGGACATGGATGTAGTTGGAGTGGATACAGGGTTAGATGGAAATTGTTGACTCACTGTGGCAACCCCTGAAAAAGGGACAAGTCGAACAAAGAAGAACAAATACACAATGTGTGTAAATGTAAACTGGTTATTAAATTTTATGTGTCCAGAATGTACTCTTGAGGTTAAATACTACTGTATTTGAGGGCATACAGTATTTTCCTGGTTTGATAAAAATTTTGACCTCAAAGCTGTAGTCATATTATGTGTAATTGTCTTGAAAACCGCCACTAGGGGCACTATCCATCTTATTTTGAGACAGTATGACTTAAATAAGCTTTTATAATAAGAGTATAAGGCCCATAAAATGCATTGTTTTACAAAGAAATTGGTTGTATATGGTAGATGTGTAAATAATTGAAGAAACAGGTATTTGTCATTTCAAACTAAAATGTTTATTCAAATCAAACGGAAGAACTAGACAAATGTTAATTCACTCAGTTCATAGTATATTCATAGAATAACTATCCACCATCATGATTAACATAGAGGGAAAAAAAACAACATACATGGATAAACATATAAATGGAGAACAATGAAAATTCAGTGAGTCATATTGCACTTTGTTTCTAAAATGTTTCAGATACCATTCTGCGGGTTCTTTTTTTCATAACTGAACATTTCAGATCCTGCCTTTAACAGATCAGGAGTTTAGCTTAGTTTTGACACCGGACTACGTTTTCGACCCTAAAGCCAACGGGATGTATGGAATAAACAAAACCGAGAACAAGCTTATTTGTTACTGTGTAGTTTTGACGTGTTTCTTCTAAGATACTACAGGAAAGGGTAGGGCAGGCCCGAAGGAGGTTTGTACTGACGTGAACAACACAGTCTGTCTGTCATCCTGTGTCACTTAAATGACTCTCACATAGGAAGGGCAGTGGTCAACAGCTGCCAACCCCAGGCCTAAGGGTGGACAGATTAGAGAGAAAAAAAACGGAAAATTTTCTAATGCCATAAAATATGTGGGAAACGAAACAAACGTCAACGCTCATCAGCCTCCGTAAAATTAACTGAAAAACCCAAACAGGGAGTCTGTTAATTAGAAGAAAAAGACAGGACTGTTTATCTCTTCCCTTTTTTGTCCTTTTTTTGATAAACACTTTAAAGTGATAAACACTTTAAAACACGTAACATGTGAACAAGCAGAAAAGGTAAAGAGTTAACGTAGACAAGATCAGGTCTGTTCTGTGTCAAGGCCACTAATAAGATAAGATCACTTTAATTATCTGCAGTTTCATCTCTGGCAGAAGCTGAATATTTAGTAGTTGCCAGCTGGATCTTTGCAAGATCATGCACACACACAAAGTTGTGTCAGCTACGTTTAAATGTAAACTTAAAAAAAAAAGTTAATTCTTGAAAAAAAAAAGAAATCAATACATTTATGTCCTACAAATGTTATTTTTTACCTTAGACCTTCACCAGTACAATGCCATTTTTTTCTTTTGTTTTTTATCAAAAAAGTGCTGCTTTTTTTTCTGCAGACTATGATAAACCTCTGTTACAACTGGTCTGGTTGTTGTTGAGCGAGTTAGAAAACCAATGTATTACTCGTTTCAACCTACTTCTACATCTACTTGTTCTGACCAGTCTGAACAGAAGTCTGTCAATGTCCCCAGTTTTTCTAACATACTGGGTTTGCTTCTGTTTTTCAAAAGCAACGCAATTTCACTATTTTTTTTTTTTTTTAACAGAGCATTTTGGTTTCACCGGTCTGGTAAAAAGAAAGCCTTACTAGTGGGTAGATAAACTACAGCAAGTGCAGGACAAAAGGGAATGTGAATCATCTCAGAAAGCTGCCTTGCATCTCCGCGTCTCATCTCAGTTTTAGTAATTAAAAAAAGTACTTCTTTTTTAAACAGTGCAACTGAAAAAAACCTATTACATTTTCTTTCTCTCTTCATCAACTGTTTGACATGTGAAACGACCACCTGAGACAGTGCTTTTTGGGCAGTAATGCAAAAAATAGGTTTGCCCTGAGATTAGAGTGTAGAGGGGCTGCAGGCCATGAGGATGAGGGGAGCCCCTTCAAAATGTGCCACTATCACTTACACATAAGAAAAAAAAAAAACTTGTCTGCTACAATTTAAGTGAAAAGAGTGGGCCTGCAGCCCCTCCTCATTCAAATCTGGGACAACCACAACACAAAAAGAAAAAATAAAGTATGTAAGTATGATTGGAGCTAAATACAAGAACAATAACAACTAAACTAAAAATAACAGAGAGAATCCACACTTGGATCCAAGCTAAGGAGGCAACATTACTTCAAAGAAAGTTTCCAGATGAAAACAGTGTGATGCAGATGCTGCAAAAGTCCAGTCTAGTTGTTTTGGGTCACTGAGAAATGTCATAAGGAGAAAGAAAAACTCTCAAAACAGCTTAAAACAAATTCAGTGCATTGTTCTTGACCTTTTCAGTCTTTTTTTTTTCAAAAACAAACAAAAAAAATGTGTTCTCACTTAAGTGAAGTCCTAAAAGTTAGCCCACAGTCTCAATCTGGTGGTTACAAAGGCTGAAACCAAACTATTAGTGATTTTTTTTCAATATATATATATATAATTAAACAGAGCCACACAAGTCAAGTAAAGAATAGAATGTGCAAAACAAAAATCCCAATGAGGCAGGAGGACCTAGTCTTTGCTCTTGTCACGACTGCCTTTGTGAAAAAACCTTTCATTAATATGGACTGTGGTGGTTAGAACGTTGTTATTTTTCGCTCTCCGTTTCCATGGTGATTCGGCCTGGACATGATTCATCCAGCCCTTTGTGTGAGTCCATATGTGCCATGAGTGCAGAAGAATCAAGAGTGACAGAGAGGCAGGGAGGGATAAGCGTGGTGGGCTGGGCCTCTGTGACTTTTTCCTTCAGAACGCTGCGAAATTGGCAACGACCGGGTGATTTTTCTCATCTCGTACAGACTTAATATGTTCATCTGCCCACTTCCCACCCTCAGCAGGCTGAAACAGGAAGAAAGGTATAGCCCTACACTTATAATTCCTGCTTGTCCAACCAAGGGAGGGTGGAGACAGATTTGTCCAACAAACTCAACTGTAGTTCATTGTCCAAGATTCTGATGCTTGGTCATGGACTTTGTTTACTTCACCACTATCAACAGCGTAACACCAATGCTGCACTTGGAGATGTACAAACAAAGCTGAGCCCCGGAGATGGGTTATTGCGAGATGGTCAGGAGATTTTTTTTAGACACTCTTCAGCGAGATGGACAAGCATCGAGTCTGCGCTCCTCAGTGCGTCTGGCGTGATCTGGATGAGGATCAATCTGACAAAAAAAACAAAACAAAACAGAACATAGTGTTTATTGTGAGCAACCACAGTATGCTTTGACAAGTAACAAAGAGATTTATCAAAGTATATGCTCTGTGATATTTGATAGTTACCTCAGAGTACAGGGGAGGTGGCTGGAAACGGAATTCATGAATGTAGGCGAACAGAGGTCCGTCCAGCTCTTCATGGGCTGCGGGGACATCAAGGCTGCTCTGCCTCTGCTCTTCCGTCACAATTTCTGCATAGCTTGGAGGAGCTGCACAAAGAGCGGGTAATATGTAAACAGTGTAATTATAATAATAAACACACATTTGATTCATGACAATTAATATTTAACCTACCTTCTGGTCTCTCTGGCAGACCCATGCCCAGCCAGCTCATGCTGCACTGGCTGCTGACACTGGAAGTACGGGAACCAAAGGGGTGAAGAGGAATGGTTCCAATGACCAGAGGAAGGGTCAGGGACAGATTGATAGCCCCAGGTATATCCACATATACCTACACAAAAACAAAATCATGTAAGGCATTAGGCACATCTGAAGAATTTACCTTAATTAATTTATTGCATTTTATCTCAATTTGTTGCAATAACCAGCTCAGCAGATCGCTACTGTTTGTGAGGTAGTTGGACAGTATGTGGGTCAGAGTCTTCACAAAGGTTACTTAGGTCCCTGTCTGGTCAATGTCTGTTCACAAGAGGATGTAAGCACCTTCAGGTTAGGTGTTACCATGAATATTCCAGGTTAATGCTCTTAGCAGCATGTGGCGGTAGCACATGGTGGAGCCCATAAGACTGAAACTTGGCACAGTTAGCTGAGTCAGTGAGGTTCTCAGGGAGCAGAGATACTGTACTGTACTGTACTGTACTAATGATGGAGTGAGTCACACTTGAAATTAACAGATCATAATCATCTCTGGAAATTTTCTTCCATTTCCTAGTAGCTTACATTAAGACACATTAAGACTCACCATGAGTGAGTACTCCACTCTGATGATGCTGCAGTCCAGAATGGATGGTGACACAGGTGGGATCTTCAGCATCTTCCCATTCCAAGTCTCGGTTTTGCCTGAGGACAACGACTCTCCCCGCAGGTTAGCCACCAGGTGCTTGACCTCCTTTATCTTCCCTTTGGCGTAGAAGGTCTGGGTCTGGTAGATGGCCGCCTTTGGCACCACTATGCGGGATGAGCAGTTCTCAATCTCAGCAAAGATCTGGATTGACTCTCCTATGGAATTAAAGATAGCATAAAATTGTAAAGATAGACTATGGACAACTGCAAACATATCTCATTGTGTAGTTAAAATATTTCAAAAGAATAGATCATTGGCCTATCCTTACCTGGGGTGTATCCCTTCCTTTCGATTTTGGCACTTAGGGAAATAGGACCTGAGGTGCAGAACCAACAGCAAAGTGTTTTGTCCTTTGTGCCGGCCTGTGGTGACTGAGGAAGTCAAAGAGAGATGCTTTCAATTCTCAAAAAAATACCAGTATAATAAAGATTTGTTCAGACATTGTAAGTCAAAAGTTAAGGGCTAAGACCCCAATAATAATTAGAGGACATCTGCCTTTGCCATTTTTGGCCACACCAGTTATGAGGGGTAGAGTTCTCTTAAACTACTATTTCCCTAATTTATTTTCAGTTTATAACCACTCATCAGGTCATCAGATGGTTATATAAACCTCTAAAGAGCTCACCAGCAATAGTGGAGTGTTGATGTCAATGTGCTCAAAGACTGTAAATTCCTTCTTGGTCTTCATTGGCAGGAGCCAGGGTCTATGAAGCTCTGCCTTTACCCAGTAGCGCACACTGCCATGCTTCCCTTCGAAAGAGGTAGCCAGAGGTCTACAGTGGAGAAGAAAGAATGAGGGAACAGAACATGAAAATCAAATTGGGTGCAAAAATGTTGCAATTCCACATTGAAGCTGATGCTGTGTTTAACTGACGTGTCACATAGTCAACTTACGTCTGTGGAAGCTCGAGGCTGAATGCATACTCATGCCTTCCTGAATGGATAGTGGTGAGTCCTTCCTCCGAGTTGTCATCGTCTGAAAAAGAAGGCGGACAATTTTCCAAACACATGTATACCATACCTGTGTAAAAAGCTCTACCAAGGCATCTGAAAGTCATACAAAAATACAGGGTGGGGGAGGAAAGAAAGAGAATAGAGGGGTTTTACTACCTGAATATCTGTCTTATAAGATATACTGTATTGAAATAGAAGCGCCAACCCATGAGAAGGTGCTAACTTAAAAGAACTATAGTTAAAAGAGGAACAAAACTGAGTGAAGACAAAGCACAGCGCCACAACAAATGAACGAAAGACATGAGCATCACCAAAAAACATGTAATATGGTGCAGCAACAAGTTTAGGAAGAAATGGGAGATAAGAAGACAGGGGAGATAGTGGTTCATTTTCAATCAAACATAAGCTAAAAAAACCTTAGCATTTAAGATGAAGAGTGGACAGAAATTTAATTACAAATTTAAGAGTCAATAAAAATATTTCTGCTAGGGCAATGCAGATTTTGTGCATGTATTGAGTTGCTGTGGTTGGACATTCATAACAAGTTCAAATCCAATTAACAGATAATAAATATAATATAATACAAATTAACTACAACCAATTGAGGGGGAAAAAACCCTACATGTTAACAAAACGTCATTCTTGTATTATTTAAAGAAGATCTCAGTCAATCTATTTTTTTACATAAAGTGTAGGTCAAGTACTCGCAAAATTGTAACCACACGTCGTCGCTTGTTTAATCGATTAAAATTGCCAGAAAGAGTCTTTTTGTTTCGATTATAACTACATAATCGGAGCTGAGTGAGGAGCTGGGTGGATAGTCTTGTTGCCAGCTCAGCATTCCCTCCCCCTCCAACAGCAGCTACAGCAGCAGCAGTGTGGTAAACAAGTGCGGAGCTGTCAGTCAAACGGCAGACTCCAGCAGGAGGAGACCGGCCTAAACCGGTGCGAGCAGCTTCCCTCAGCTGCTCGAGTCTGCTCTCATTACGCATTCAGTGTGCGACACCGCAGTCACCACTACAGAGCCAGAGCGCAGCATTAGCTGCCGCACAATACGGTGCCATTTTTACTAGTCTTTTCTAAATTACAATCACTATACACTGACAATATACATAATGTGAACATACAACAGCATTTCTTAAACGCTATGTGTTTTCTACAGATTCGCCTGTAATCGTCTTGACTGTATCATTCATTCATTCATTCATAACTAGCGTCACTGCAAACAGTCGCTAAACTAATAAGACTGCGTGTTTTTTTCTCTATTTTTTCAAACCACATTAAAACAAAATACACGATTGCATATTAAACGTATTAATTCAGTCTTTTACATACGTTAAATGTATGTAATACTGCATCTCTTACTTCAATATTTCCCATTCATAGTCACGCCATTTACAGTGAGGGCCCGTACATATATGTTAAATGCGTACATCCCATATGTGTACGATTATTTAATTACTATTGCATTTCCGCTTTTCGAAACCAAGACCATGCACATCTCAACGACTCTAACCCTGTATCCAGACTCTATAGCTGCAGTCATTGCAAGGGCAGTGGAGCCATATTAGAAAACACCGTAATACACAACAAATGGATGAACATTTAGTTTTAATTCAGACTGAAAAATGCTTTTCGAATGCGTGACTCAACGCTGTATAGTTTTGGAGAATATTGCCATTTTGCAGACTGAATAAAAAAAGTTGCAGAATCTGCCTGTCCCCTCTCTGCAGAAAGATGATGTCATTGGCCACACATGAGCACCTCAGCCAATCACGTAGGGAATGGGCGGAGTTTAAAGGTAAAATACGCCCTCTCTAGTCCAGTTTTCTGAACAGGATTGAACCGCTTTGAACAATGGGTGGAAACTTCAGAAAAAAGCCACAAAGAAACGTATAATAAAACACGGTTCTGCCTGAAAAATGTCAGACAAAAGGCCTAACGACTACAGTTGATACTGTAGCTCTAAATATTTTGCGGATATTTAATTTAGAATTAGGTTTCTAATCAAGTTAAAACACTGAGGGAAACACGGATGTGTCTGGGGTGCTGTCATTCATTCTGTCACCTGGACACAAACAAGTGACTACGTAGATGTTTTAAACCACCATCTTCCAACAGGCAGCTCAAGCTAAGCAAAGCTGAGTAAATTCTACATATAAACACGAAAATTTCTTTTACTTGTTTGAGATATGATGGAAAAAACACAGCATCCTTATCCGCAGCAACCTTAGTCAGCACAAAGAGCATCCCCCTTGTCCACTTTAAACAAAACAGATAACATTTTCAGAAATAAACCGAAAATAAAAACATATTTACCTCTTTCGTGCCCAATTAAGATGTCTTTGTGATTTAGATATTCCACTTCTTCTGTGTAATTTTGCGTGTAGGCAGTGTTGGAGCCAGCGTTTCTCGACTCAGTCCAGCGAACTTTTGCAAACCCCTTTGCGTGGATCTTCAGAGACTTGACTCGGATCTCCCCCGTCACTTCGATGATCACTCTACCTGAGACACTGTCCCCGCTGGAGAAGACGGGGACGTTGCTGTCATTGTGACAGTCGTAGCTTACAGTGAAACTCTTGACTTTTCCTAGCACCATGGTGGCAAAGAGACAGGCTACGCCAGGAAGTTACAAAAAGAGTCTATGAAAAAATAATCTCATGAAGTTTAAAAAAAGGGATGCAGGTTGAAGATACACCGATCTGTAGCTCTGCCCTGCACGGCGCAGTAGGCACGATCAGTGGCTTCTTTGTGAGCAGTTCATTGAGATGTGTGTGTGAAGGCTGAGTAACAGCCGTGGATGCTGTTATCATCCGCCTCTCTTGATGGTCTCCAGTCAAAGACAAGGGAGAGCAGCAGCTCACCTCACTTTAAGCGAGTCGGCTGTGTGAAAAACAACCTTCTGCGCACGCGCAGGGCTTCACTGCCCCCTCCTTCCGCCTTCTGGAATCAAGCGAGAAGTGAGTGGAGGCAGATGACAAGTTTGACCAAACAGCTGAAAGGCTGCACAAAGAAACGTCCATCAAAGTCACTCTGGGTTTCTACAGGTGATCTAACAGAGTCACAACATGAAAAGATACACACAGTCCCCGTGTGTCTCTAAGGAACACGTGTGTTGGTTGCATTAAATCGACCCAACACCCACCTCTGTGTGTCTGGAGATACCAGCATTGTCAGAGAGAAAAGGTAAGCCAGTTGCAGTCCATCGAGCAAATATTAGATTTAACAAAATAAAATCACATTTTACCGTCAAGGACCCCAGTCATGTTATCAGACGCTGCCGTAGGTCCAATATGGAGAAAGACCTTAGAGAAAAGTCATGGTAATGGAGGACAATAAGATGGTGGGTGCAATAGTAGGAGCTAAGGGATAAAGGAGAAAGGTCTCCAGTGAAACCTGATTAAAGAAAAAAACACCAGACATGCATTAACTGCAATTACTGAAAATAATAAAATACAAATATGTACAATACATAACAACATTAAAATAAAATTAAAGATAACACAAAAGCTGGATCATCCGAGGTAAAATTAAAATGACTTTGAAAAATATATATTTATGAAATTCTAAAGACTTGCGATTATTGTCCCTGAAGGTCATATTATCTAGAAGAAGTGTATCTATCAAAATAAAAATATACTAAAAGAATGTGATTACACACTATTTTTGCATAAGCTTTGTGTATGTTCCACTGTGCTGTAACCCACATACATGGCCTCCTATACATGCAAGCTCACTGCAGCCTCCACATCCCAGTGCAGACAGAGAATATATAGAACAACAGATCTCCCCTGCATTATGGCTGCAGCAGCTGGCCTGTGCAAAATGACAGGATGAACCGCAGGCTTGTGATTGCAGGGAGGAGAGCGTGAGTGGATCTCAAGAAGGGATTGTACAAGATCACATACATTGTCTTTGGATTTAGATTAAATTGTTCCATTTAATAAAGGCAGGCGTTGAGAGGCTTTTCTTCCCAGAGAGAAGAAAAACAAGTCTCGGCAGCTCAAAACACCACCTGCTGGTCATTGGGGTCTACTGCCATACATAGCAAAGCGCACGCTACACCTGTTGAACAGCAGCCTTCTGTAATATTCAATAATTCAGAACGAGTTAAAAACACACACACACATAATTATTGTCATATTATTTGAAGGATTAATAGGGATACGGATGAAATTACAGGTGTGATCTGGGTGGCAGTTGTGGAGACTTCTGCTCTTGTTGTGCCCAGCAGTGGATAAACGGGTGAAGACGGATGACATACGATGTCACTGCTCCATTGTATCAAATCCTTTTTGTAAATTTTGGACTGGATATGTCATTCAGAATTCATTTCTCTAATTTAGTAGTTCGTTTAGTTTCAACGACCCCCAAACAACTGTGCTGACGAATCAGGATGCCACCGACAGGCCTATCACAGCGCCAAAAACTTTACTGGAGTTTAATACAGGTGATTAACGCCCTCTAGTGTTTACTTTTTGCAATCGCCTCAATTGATATCCATCGGGACTAAGTTTATTTGGTTAATTATTCGGGGGCTGTATTTCAACTGTTGTGACACCATTATACTGTAGTTATTGATATGGCGAGGTGTGTAACAAAAATCATTTTTATTTTAATTTTGATCGTTAGAATAGTCAATGTTCAGATTCGACAATCCGCTCTTATTTTGAAAGAAACTCCAGGAAGTTTTTCATAACCAAGCAATGTCAGCGGCAGAGGAAAGGGGAAGTGAAGGAAATCTATTGCACTTCAAGACAAAACTTAGCAAGATACAATCTGAAGAATACAATGTTTAAAACGCTACGATGAATCTTCTACTTCTTATTTTGTTTTATCTGATTCAAAATTACCATGGAACTGTCTGCCTAAACGGAACCAAACCAAACATTGTGCTGGTGATGAGTGATGCATTTGTAAGTGCCTTTAAAAATCTCTAAAATCAGTTAAAGTATTTTGAAACCATGACCAGGAGCAGATCACAGATTAAACCATAGTTTATCTTTCTGATTAACAACACCTTTCTCTTCTTTGTCAAAATCAAGGATGGGAGATTGACTTTCGACCCTGGCAGCAAGATTGTGCATCTGCCATTTATAAACTACATCAGGGAACTTGGTTCTACTTTCCTAAATGCCTACACCAACTCTCCAATCTGCTGCCCCTCAAGAGCAGGTCAGTAGTTTTTTGTACCAAAGTGAATTTAAGACCACAGAGAAATCATTTGTATGTGTTTCACACAGTTAGAAACTGGTAAAAAAAAAATCTTTGGTTGTTAGCAATGTGGAGCGGACAGTTTGTCCATCTCACTGAGTCATGGAACAACTTCAAATGCCTTGACTCGAATGCGTCAACATGGATGGATTTGTTGGAGACAAGGGGATATCTCACTAAGATGATGGGGAAACTGGACTTTACCTCAGGGAGTCACTCCGTTAGGTAGGTACAAAAGATCAACTTTGAATTCGCTTTCCACAGTTGAAAGCTTTAACATGAATTCAACATGTTTGTGTTACTGCTGCAGTAACAGAGTGGAGGCTTGGACACGAGATGTTAATTTCCTCCTACACCAGGAAGGACGGCCAGTTACACAACTTGTCGGAAACATGTCTACAATCAGGATCATGGAAAAGGATTGGGCAAATACGGACAAAGCCGTGCAGTGGATCCATAAAACAGCTGCATCATCAAACCAGCCCTTCGCACTTTACCTTGGCCTGAACTTGCCTCATCCTTATAAAACTGAATCTTTGGGGCCCACGGCTGGAGGATCCACCTTCCTCACTTCACCGTACTGGCTCTCAAAGGCATGTTCACCTTTATACATGGATTTTAAATCATTATTATAGGACGCCATGATGATAATCTGGATTTTTTTTTTGCAGGTTACCTCCGATCTCATCACGACTCCTAAGTGGCTGCCCATGGCGGCCATGCATCCTGTAGACTACTACTCCACTTTTGCCAAAAACTGCAGCGGCGATTTCACTGAGGATGAAGTCCGGGACATTCGGGCCTACTACTATGCCATGTGTGCTGAAGCTGATGCCATGTTGGGTTGGTGTACAGTGGATCACCAGCATGTGTGGTTGTAGTAACACTGTTTGCTCTCAGTGACATAGTTACAGGCAAAAAAGTGTTTTTTGTGATGAGACAAAAACTATTATATTTAATCCCTTTATCAGGGAGCTTAGTTCTACTTTTAGTATTTACTATTTAATGAATAAAAATCCCTAATTTATTCAGTGTATTCAATTTATTATGCAGATCTTAAATGATCAGCTCTCATCTCTGGTTTAGAACATTTTAATTCTGCACCAGTTGCATTTTCATATAAATAGGTATGGTTCTAGCTCACTTTACTTTTTCCCTCATTTGTCGTGTCACCAGGTGAGGTCCTCTCTGCCCTGAGAGAAACAAAGCTTCTTAACAACACTGTCGTCATCTTTACATCAGATCATGGAGAGTTGGCCATGGAGCATCGACAGTTCTATAAGATGTCAATGTTTGAGGGCAGTTCCCATGTCCCCCTGCTGGTCATGGGGCCGGGGCTCATGTCTGGTCTGCAGATCAAACACCCTGTGTCACTGGTCGATCTGTTTCCGACTGTGCTGGGTAAGTAAGTGCAATTAAGATTAGAAATATCTAAAGGTGATTTTTTTAAACTAACCTTTTATGCATTTTTTCAGACATTGCTGATTTTCCACCAGTTGGTAATCTCAGTGGCAACTCCTTAATTCCTCTAATGTCCAAATTTAGACGTTTTAAGATGCAACGTCCGAATTGGGTCTTCAGTGAATATCATGGTTGTAATGTTAATGCCTCCACGTACATGCTGAGAATTGGCAGGTGGAAATACATCAGCTATTCTGATGGCATCAGTGCCCCTCCACAGCTTTTCGGTGAGTATTGGTCATTTATGCTTCTTTATTATTGGTAATGAGAAAAATCATTCAATGGCTGTGTTCTGTCCCTTTTTTTCCACAGATCTGGAGGTGGACAAAGAAGAGCTTAATAATGTGGCTAAGAAATTCCAAGATGTGACAGATTATTTGGACAGTACACTGCGGGGCATCTTGGACTACCCCAAAGTCTCCGTAGCTGTCCATCACTATAATAAAAAAGCCTTTTCTGCTTGGAGAGAAAGTCTGGGAGCCAATTACAGCCAGGTTATTGCTAATCTGAGATGGCATGTTGACTGGCAAAAAGATGTCTTCTATAATGAGAGAGCTATTGATACATGGCTTCAAGGCTTTGAATAATTTTTTTTTTTTTATCTCGTGTTGGTTTTGTTGTAAGCTGGACTTACATTTTGAATAAAACCCATATTTTCTTTTACATTGATTCTTCTATTTTTTTTGTCATTATATCATATTGTTTCTAAATGTGTAAACTAAATGTGTAAACTAAGTCTAAGTCTGATCAGCTGGTGGTGACAAGCTTTAAGAACTAATAATGGGGATGGAAATTTTTTGTTCATCATAGAATATAAATATCTTAAGTGTAAACTGAACTGTTTGTCCCCTGATCATAGTGTCAAGATATATTTTGTTAAAATTCTCTCTTTTTCATAGATCAAGGTTGTATCTAATCCCGCCTGTATGGTTTGTGATTAAACTGTATGTGCTTTTATTTTTAAGGTTTCGCTGAACTACGTCACTTTTACTTCCGGGTTGCCTACGATGCAAGCCTGAAGTTGCCAACGAAAACAGTGGGTGGCACTAAGTGAATTTTGGTTATTACTTTAATTTTAATAAACCAGCAACTTAACCAAACATAATTAAAAAGTGACGGCTGTGTTTTTGAAAGTACTTATTGTTAACCCTCTTGGTTATTCCCTCTAACTGGCTAACAGCTAATGCTACAGTACTGTATATTTATAATGAGTAATGAACCAGTGAGTGACATGTTAAGATTTCAATTTCTCTATTTACTTTCATGTGTGGCGTGCTTACGCTATTTAAGCGTAATATTTAACTAACTACTAATTGTAAAGCTGCTTGTTTCATCGTTGTTGATACTGCAATTGTTTGGCCGAGATTCCAATGCTCGTGTGATGCTAAATTATTCGTATTGTTTAAAGAGACCTAGAGCTGTCGCTATTTTATTTTCTTTTACCAGCATCTGCCAATGATCACAACTTAAATGCTCTGAATTGTATTTATTCACACAGCCGTGATGTAAACTCTGACTGTGCTAAAGTTTTAAAGGCTTTTATTGAGGTATTATTGATCAACTGTCTATACTTTAGCAGAGCATATTTACACATTTTGGTTAGAGCAAAGACATAATTGAATATGTATGTGCTGTTTTTCAATTTTTTTTAACCCAAACGTTTAGTAGACATATATACATATTCATCTTTATCTAATACTGGGTAGGTGGCATCAGTCTCCACAACTGTCACTCAAATCACACTGCACCATACTGTGAGCCTTTCTGCGAGTGGTTAGCCCTCTAAATATCTTTTTTCACCATTTAAGCAGGTAATTACATGATGGCCAGCAAGGAAGTGAAAGCAGAGTTGAAAAATGCCAGAGAGGCCATAAAAAACAAGGAGTTCAAAGAGGCCTTAAAACACTGCAAGGTATCAATGGTGGTTGGTGAAGTCAACCAAAAATAGAGTCAATGTTTTTGCAAAAGCAGACATTATGCAGTTAACATGTTCGTGACCTGTTGCCAGGCGGTTCTGAAACTGGACAAGAGTAATTACAACGCCTGGGTGTTTATTGGCCTCGCTGCCAGTGAACTGGAGCAACCAGATCAGTCACATGCAGCCTATAAGAAGGCGGTGGAGCTAGAGCCAGAGCAACTTCTAGCATGGCAGGTGAGTAATCTACTCTGGCTGATGATGACTTATCCTTGCTCATCCCAGTGTCTTAACTTACAAGACTGTGTAAAATATTTTTCCTGTGCTTTAGGGCCTTGCAAACCTTTATGAAAAGACAGATCAGTGGGATTTCAAAGTGGAACTCCCAAATGTTTATCAGAAGCTTGTTGACCTTTGTGCCAGGCAAGACTTTTATCATTAAGTTTATCTAATTTTAATTTAATCAGGATTTGTAAAATATTTAGACTAACATCATTTTTTTCCATTCACAGCTCAGACAAAAAGAAATGTTATGAACTGATCGTAAAGCTTAAAGACATTTATCAGTCTGACAAGGAATACAACAAGGTATGGGACCCCTTATAGTTAAGGTATTAATCAAAACAAAAGTTGTTTCTTAATATATATATATGACAATTCATAATTCTGTGTCCACAGCTCGCAAAGCTTTGGCTGCAATTCATTCAGTTGAAGGAGGAAGATGGAGTTGAAAAGAATGAGTTACTTCAACTTTGGGAGGAAATGACACAACTGTTGTCAGACTGCCTGAATAAAGAGAAGCCGGAAGATGAAACACAGCAGCATGTAAGTGTTAAATTGTTTGGAACCATAAACAGTGACAATGTCAAACTTTCCTTCTAGCAAGTGACACTTTTTAATTCTGTTAATCAACAGTTAATCACTGCTTTTGAGAAATCCATGGCTCTCACTGATCCTAAACCAGGAGAAAAGCACAAGAAGCTCTCAGTGGACTATATTAAATGTCTTTCTAATGTAAGTGTTGTGCCTCATTATCAACATTTAAAGGAAGTACAGCCAAATACTTGGTTATAACCTTAGTTTAACCTGATAACTATTATTTTCTCTTATTTCAGCAACACCAAAAAGACAAATTGATAGAAGCTTGTAACTCCATGATGTCACTGTACCCTAACCAGACCTACCCTCTTGAGGTTCTCTGTTCTCACTACCTCAAAACAGGTAGGACACTTGGACATACTCGATAATTATCACTTTATATTATTAGATTGATATTAGTTATTGTTATTATTTGTGCACGAGTTAAAACATGACACATAAGGTACATAAGGAATAGTTGCAGGGTTTATCACTGAATAAATCTTGCAAACATCACCAACACCTGAGTCTCATTTCTTATAGTAACCTGCTACAACCTATTAGCGGCGGTATTGATATTTCTGCATGACACCGGAGAAAAGACAAACAAAGATAAATTATGTACACTTAATAAACCACTAGTAAGGTGGAATGGTGAGATTTGCAGGGAGCAAAGTTGGTGAAGGTGCAGGTGTTTAGATACTTATGATCAACTGTTCAGAGCAGTGGAGACTGTGGAAGAGAGGAGAAGAATAGAGTACAGGCAGGATGGGACATCTGGAGAACAGTGTAAAGGAGATCGGTGTAGAAAAGTGTCAGCTAATGTGAAGGTAAAGGTTTACAGGACAGTTTTCATGACCAGCCATGATGTATGGATTAGAGACACTATCAATAGGCAGAAAAGAGGAGGCAGAGCTGGAGGTGGAGGAGTTAAAGAGGCTGAGGTTCTCTTTAGGAGAGACAAGGTAGGACAGGGTTAGATGAATGAGGTCATTAGAGGGACAACACAGACAGGAAGGTTTGGCAAAAAAGTCATATTGAGAGAACATGAAGGTGTGAAATTGGAATCAAAGTAGGAGATGATGATTTGCTGTGACTGAAAAGAGAAGACTAATTAAGGTTTACAATATGGTGCAGTGTAACAGATAAGTAGATGAAGATAGATGAATGAACAACTATTAAAGGGATAATTTTCCACAGTTATAAGTTCTCATGGCTCATAGATGTGTCTCATTAGTGAGATTGGGATCACCACTTGAGGACAACAAACACATTTTAATGATATGACAAATCATTTTCTTCTTATATCATGCTATTTTCTCATACAGGACTCCTGGATGAGAACACAATCAGCAGTTTTTCCCGC
This sequence comes from Paraplagusia blochii, assembly GCA_016785265.1. Classification (NCBI taxonomy): domain Eukaryota; kingdom Metazoa; phylum Chordata; class Actinopteri; order Pleuronectiformes; family Cynoglossidae; genus Paraplagusia; species Paraplagusia blochii. Next base: position 328,839 of record JAFBJS010005233.1, read on the forward strand.
CTCCTGGATCTGGTCCCTGGCTCTGGTTTAGGTCACTTAGGTCTGGGCACTAAAGCACTTCAAGAAGGCAGATATAAAGATGCCATTAAGGACCTTTCACAAGGTTAGTTTAACTGCAACAAAGAATCAATGCCGTTCTTGGTGCAAAATGCAACTCAGTTTCTCTTCTATCTTCTCATGAGAAGTAATTATAGTTGATGCAATCTGTCTCTGTTTATTAAGGGACCAGGAAATTGAGCTCCAGCACCGGATGGTACAGTCTGGCCAAGGCTCAGCTTGAGCTGCACAGATACTCAGACAGTGCTACATCATGCTCCCAAGGTACAGTGTGTTTAGTTTTCAGTGCTATTTATATACCTACAGTCAGCCACACTGGAACATAAATGTCCAATCTTGTTTCATCAGGATAAATCCTGACAATAAATCTTGTTGGAATGCCATAATCATTGTCTTATCTTGTTAAGAAAAGCTCAGAATCTAGTAAATGTTTAAGATGGCCTTTATGAATGATTTCAACAACCTTCTAACTATAGTGTGTGTCTGGATCCTTTAGGTCTGATGACATGTGAGTCTGGGAACAAAGAGTTGAAGGTAGAACTTCTTCAGCTAAAACTGGAAGCCTTGGTTAAAAGTAAAGGACAAAAAGAAGCAGATCAGGCTTTGGAGAGCTTTTCACAGGTATTCTGACTGACTGACTGACAAATATATTGGTCCTCCCTCTAATTAACCTTTAGACTTATCTTACAAAAATGATAAACACTTTGTGTTTGTGTTTATCAAAAATAGTGTTTTTAATTTGTTGATTTTATTTTTTTCAAGATCCCAGATGCAGACAAAGATCCAGGTCTGGTTGCCTTTAAGGGACGTGCCTTCCTTAACAAGGGGCAGTTTGATCAAGCACTTATGGTAGCCCTTAAATTATTTAATATTTTATTTGTTTGTTGTGTGTGTCTGATTGTTTGAAAAATGCCAGAGAGGCCATAAAAAACTCTTGTTTGTTGTTATTGTAATAGTCTCAGAACCAAATGAGCTGTAGACCACTACTGCTACCACCCATTCCTTAGAGGGCAAGAGAAAACCCTAGATATTTTAGAAAAGTTATCTTGCTAACAGTATATACTGTATACTCTAAAGCAGTGGTGCCCAACCACTGGGCCGGGGACCAGTACGTTCCGTGGGTGAATTGGAGACAGATAATCTTTTCCTTAGGTTCCATCTGGCTATTACTTCCACTTGATTCATACATTTTGCCCATGGACAGTTAATTCGGGTAGGAAGACTTTATAGGTAGGAAAATATTTCAGAACACGGGAAATGTAATTTTATTAAGGGGTATTTAATGTTGATCTAAAGCATTACTATCTTGTTTTACCATGTTTCTAAGTTTGTTGCAAGGTGCCCTGCAAATTCCTTTTTTATAATTATTTTGTTATAGGTATCTTCAGAAATATTGTCCTCCAACCCAAATCTGGCCCAGGGTTTAGTACTGAAAGGACTGGCACATTCAGCAAAAGGCCAGCTGCAGCTGGCAGAGCAGAGGTGTGTGTGTCTGTACGTTAAGGTTCTAATGTTGTAAAATGTAAGCATACAAACCCGTGCAATACCCTCCATTCACAGCTTCTTAAAAGCAGCGACCGAAAGCCCAGACTGTGCAGAGCATTACTTATTACTGGGACAACTGTACTGGGACATGGGAGAAGAGATTCGTAAGGATCGGACTAAAGTTCATTCACATTTACTAAAGGTTGGTGTATGTCGTAAAAATGTTGTTCTTGGTTTGACCAGATTTGGAAACAATGATGAAAAATTATATATTTTTTTTATTTCAGGCTGCAAAGTTAGACCCAAACCTGGGCTCTGCTTTCCGGTACCTGGGCCATTACTACAAGGCGGTGGCTAATGACTATGGTCGTGCCAGAGGCTGTTATAGGAAGGCTTTTGATTTGGACAATAATGATGCAGAGTCTGGAAGTGCCTCAGTTGACCTCTGCATGGAGGAGGAGGACATGGTGAATAAGAAAACAGTCAACAATTTCTTTTAAGGCTTTTGTTTTCTAATGACCTTAGTTTGTTTTATGGTTTAATCAAACTATTTACACAAGAAAAAGAGAAGAATTAAATAGTTTATAGTTTTCATTTATATAATTTTCTATTTTTTCCTCTACATCACAGGACAGTGCCTTAGCAATACTGGAGTCAGTGATTGAGAAAGCCACTCCAGGATCAGCTAAATGGGCTTGGATGAGACGAGGCTTGTATTACCTGAAGACAGGAGAACATCAACAGGCAATAGCAGAGTACGGAAGTCATGTTGACATCTTGCCCATTGTATTAACAAAAAATTGTAGCATACGCTCTTCTTTTCCTTTCGGCCTGTCCCTTTTTTCAGGGGTTGCTACAGCGAGTCAACTTTTTCCATCTCACTCTGTTCTCTGTATCCTTAACTCCAACTCCAACCACCTCCATGTCCTCAATCTCCTCTTTGTCTCCTACCTGGTAGCTCCATCTCTAGGATCATTCTTCTACCAATGTATCCACTGTCCCTCCTCTAAACTTGTCCAAACCATCTTAATCTGGGTTCTCTAGCTTTTTCTCCAAACCTTCCTGTCTGTGTTGTCCCTCTAAGGACTTCATTCCTGATAATGTCCATCCTTGTCTCTCCTAAAAAGAACTTCAGCTTATTTAACAACTCCACCTCCAGCTCTGCCTCCTGTCTTCTACCTATTCCTAGTGTCTCTAGTCCATCCATCATGGCTGATCTCACCACTGTCCTGTAGCCCTTTCTCTTCACCTTAGCTGACTCTCTTCTATCACAGATCACTCCTGACTCTTTTCTCCAGTTGTTGGATCCTGCATGTACCTTAATTCTTCTCCTCTCTTCCACAGTCTCCACTGCTCTGTATGCTTTTGCAGCCTATGTCAATACAGCGTTAATGAGCTGATCTCTGCTACAGTGTTTTTGACTTTGTCATGTTTGTCTCTAGTCTTCAGGCAGCACTAAGAGCAGATCCAGACGACTGGGTTTGCTGGGAGTGTTTGGGTGAGGCGTACCTGAACCGCCGTAGCTTCACAGCTGCTCTAAAGGCCTTCAGTAAAGCGCACCAACTTCAGCCTTCCTCCATCTACAGTGTTTACCAGGCTGCTGCAATCAAGCAGACTCTGGGCAAATTCAAAGAGGCAGTTGCAGAGTATTTGCAGATTACAGCACAGCAGGACTACGTCCCTGCTCTTAAAGGTTGGCATTTGTCTTATTTTAACACAAGGACTTTTATCTTTACTACACATGTTATAACTTTGATGGTTTCTATCATGTGATGTGTTAGGTCTTGGTGAATGCCAGCTATCATTGGCCAAGGGTTTAATAGAGGAGTGCAGAGATGGAGGAGCAGTTGATCTCATTCAAAAAGCAATACAGAACCTCTTCAGGTAACGCTTGGACAGTAATGTAAAATAACATTTACTTTGGAATTACGTACAAAGCAGTGTCTCCCCTAGTGGAGTGTGTCAAGTATCGTCCTGACTTTTCTCTCTGGGTTACTATTTAGAGCTGTGGAGCTGCGTCCTGATCTATCTTGTTTGTGGAAGCTGCTGGGAGATGCCTGCACTGCAGTCAGTACTGTTTCACCCAACAGGGCGCAAGTTCAAGTGCCCGCTCTGTTGGCTGGTTTAGACCCTAATTCAGAGAACCCTACACTGAACCAAGCTCAGGCACTTAAACTAGGTGAAAGGTATGGTTTTTTTATGCACACTCCTGTTTTTCCACAGGGTTCTGTTGTGGGAAACATTCTATTCTCATTTCTATTGTCAATTGTCTTAACCTGGCAGACACATTTAACCCCCATCTAATAGATCTTAGGCCTAAAAATAAGGAGACACCTAGTACAGGCATAGACAAAATAAAGCCTGGGGGACATTGTTTGGCCTATCTTCTAAAGTATTTCAAGTTAAATACTGAGTTATAGTTTATTTTTTGCCTTTATTAATATCTGAAAATGTTGAGTATAGAATGTCACTATTGGATGACGTGTATATTTCTGCAGGTGCTATGCTCACGCCTTGAAGCTGATGTCTGATGTTCCCACTCTTTGGTACGACCTCGGAGTGAACTATTATCACCAGGCTCGACTGTGCTGTTCCTCAGAGGAACAGGACTCACAGTCTCTCATCCGAGAAAAGGCCCAGCAGGTAACTGATCACACTCCCCACTTCTTATTACCTGTTCCTGGATGTGGTCTTCAAAAAATTGTATCTGTTGTTTGCAGTGTCTGAAAAAGGCTATAATGATGGACAGTGGGAACCACAGTTACTGGAACACCCTGGGTGTTGTTTCGATGCACAAAGGTATCAAATACTTCTGATTTATTTAATCATCTGAACAAACTAATACGTTTCTTATTGTGTCAAGGACACAACAATATATTTTTCCTGGTTATCCCACTGTATGGACTGTGTTGATATAACAAAAATGCAATAAAGAGACGATTAATATATATGTATTTATCCTATTTATTCTCTCTTTTTATTGAGGTCCTTATTTTTTATATTTTTATTAATTAATGTAATTAATAAAATGTCAAACTGGAAAAAAATGTTCAAACATTATGATAAACAATTATCTGCAACGGTGTCAGAATTTAATCAATATATTTTTTTTACATTTTAAAGCATAAAGGTTTTTTAATGTATACATATCATTGGAAACAGTAATATTAAATAGCTTGTTTATAATTATCTAATGTAAATGTTTCATTTTGCATCAATAATTGCTTGATAATAATAATTTATCTTCAGATCTTCAAAACTTTGCTTTGGCTCAGCATTGCTTCATCAAGTCTATACAAGTGGAGGCAAATGTAAGTTCAGTCTGTTAGGTCTGCATCAATGTAATGTTTACCTGTATTTCAGTACAGGTGTTTAAACACATGGTTTTTGTTTAGAATGTTGTTGCCTGGACCAACCTTGGTGCCCTTTACTTGAAGAAAGACAATATAGAGGTTTGTATATAATTATGCTGTATGTTTATTTGTGCTGTACTGTTTCCAAGTATTTTGTCCTTGTCCTATGTTGTATTTAAAATGCCTGCTCTTCCGTCCCAGCTTGCACACGAGGCCTTTAAAATTGCTCAGTCCTTGGAGCCGCTGTATGTCAACTGCTGGATTGGACAGGTACTGAACCAGTCAGTCTTACTCATCTGAAGATAACAGAAGAAAATGTGTTAAAGGTCATTTTAATACCAGAATGTCAAATCTAACTGCTCGTTGACATCAGGTATTAAAACTGTATAATTGGATGGTACAGTTAACCTTAAAAGAGACATAATTGTTGAAATAGACTGCATCATAAAAGGGACGAGAGGTTTTAAAATGTGTCTTCACCTCTTTTTTTTTCACTTTTTGCACCAGGCACTGATTGCTGAGAAAGTGGGAAGCTACGACACCATGGATCTTTTCAGGCACACTACTGAACTAAGTACACATGTATGTAGTTAAAAAAATATGTACATATATACCAGTGTTTCTCACATGGTGGGCTGCAACCCAAAAGTTGGGTGGTGGACTCATTTTCTGTGGGTCGCAGGCCTTTGCCGGGGCAATAAACAATTGGTACATATAATAATATTCATAATCTATTGTTGCCAGAACATGTTACTGAATTTAATAAGTTAAAGTGTTACTCAGCTTTATATTACATACATTTAAAAGTTGAAATCATTCTTGTGTCACGGCTTGTCTTTAAGGGCAGATGGTGGGTCTTGAAGCCAGACCATAGGAGAACCACTAATATACAGGATATTGACCTGTTACTAACCAACTAGAAGTTCAAGATAAAAGAACTGATTTCCAACCATTGGTTCAGGGCCCACAGATGAGCACTTGAATAAATCATGGTGAAATCATCAAAACAATTGTTGATTTTGTGTGAAAGTAAAGAAAATAGTAGCAGTGCATGAATTTACCCTACAGTTTTGTTGAGAGATCAAAATTTAAATACTGTTACTTTTACCCACAGGTAGAGGGCGTAAAAGGTTATGCCTACTGGGTTTGTTCAACCCTGTTGGATAAGAGCAATAGAGGCTCAGAGTTGTATCGATACAACATCGTCCAGATGAACGCCATCTCTGCAGCTCATGTGGCACTCTGCAAATACACAGGTGTGGTAGTGCTTTGTGATATTATTAAAAATGTGCAACTCTCCTTTTATATTGTTTAAACTGATGTTTTTGTTTTTTATTTCTTGAAGAGAGGATTCAGTCCGACCCTAAAGCCTTTATTATGCTGGGTTACCTTAATGAGCATCTGCAGCTGAAGAGACAGGCCTTACTATCTTACCAAAGGTATTGCACTCATCTGCACTAGCCCAATTTGAAATTATCTTTAGTAATGAATATAAGAGTCAGTTTTTATTGCTATTTCACCCTTGCTCTCTTCCCTCAGAGCTGTTGAGCTCCTGCAGAATTCGTCTTCACCAGAACTACTGGCCTTTGCTCTGGACAGATATGGACGTGCTTTGTGGTAACAATGAGCTCTAATCACTGCACTATCTCTGGGTTTTATATTCTTCAACTCCCAAATTCAGCTATCTGTGTCTTCTGTTCATGTTGCAGTGCCTCTGGTCAGTGTGATGAGGCTGTTCAGGTGTACAACTCCACATTACCACAGGACCTCAGTAATCTCACTGGTTTGGCTCTGGCCTATTCCAGAGCTGGACTAATCACAGAGAGCACCAGAGGTCAGGATGATAAGAACCACTGGTGTTTTGAATCACATCTGTTGTTATTCTTAATAAGCCCAATGTTTTTGTCTATTAGCCTATGAACAGGCCTTGGCCCTGGCGTCCAGTGAGAAAGACAAGGCTTACATTTTAACAGCACTGGCATTGTTGCAGCATCGTCAGGGAAACATGGACTCAGCCAAGACTTTGCTTTTTAAATGGTGAGGGTGAACAACAACAACAACAACAACAAAACTAATCTTGTCCTCTTACAACTCTTCTCGTCATTAACAATAGTCAATGCACATTGTTGTCTCCTCTGTCTCTCACCCCAGCTCCATGCTTAAGGAACCGATCCCTGAGTCTCTGTTGTGTCTGTGTGCCCTGGGCTTGGTCCACGGGGACGTGACACTATCTTCTGCTGCCCTGACTGAACTCCTGAAACAAGGATCATCTTCTGGAGTTGTTGTGGAGCAGCGGTGTTTACTGACATGCACGTTGCTGGCCCTTCAAGGTAACTTCAGTGCTGTGCAGCGAGAGGTCTCCAAAGCTGTACACAGGTAAGCTGTTTATTTGGTCATTAAATTAGTGAAGCCAGAGACCCTCTGTCAACTCCACATGTTGACCGTTTTTTGTGATATACTTATAGAAATCCTGGGAATGCCTCTCTGTGGGCCCTACTTTCCAGAGTTATACCACAGTACTATCCCAGGAAAGCAAATGTAAGACTCTTCAGTCTGAAATCAACATGAAAAATACATCCATACAGTCAACCTAAGTAAATCTAAGTTTAAGTTGTTTTGTATATTATAGCTGAGGTGTATGTTGTTTTCTAGGGGGGTGCAGTTGCTGGACATGTTGCCTGTCTCTCCAGTATGACGCAAGGAAAGGTAAAAATAACTACAGGTTTTATTATTTTCCTTCTGATTCCAATTAATGTAATCAATTTCCTTTCATCTTAACAATTTCTGTGATTTTTAAAACTCCTTTTAAAATCAACTCAGTTTCAAGCCCTGTCATTAATGTCATTGGTCGTTGTCGGTATATTAACTTATTTCTATGGATTTTTCTTTTCTGCAGAGGGCGCTGTTGTACAGTGGCGTAAACCAACTGGCCTTTGGAAAACACTCAGGAGAGGATAGACACAGAAACGCACTGAAGACGCTGCAGAGAGCTGTGCTGCTCTGTCCTGGTAGAGACACACGCACAATCATCCTTATAAATATAATAAACAACTCAAAATGTAAATGATGTTAAGTAAATAAAATGAGGCTTCAATAAAACACCTTTAAGGTTGTTGCAATGAGAAAAAATAATTGTAAATATGTGGGTTTCATACAGTAATAATATATTCAGCTACAGTGACTCCTATTACTAATTAAATCAAGTTCTCTACCAGTATCTGCTCCAACATCTTCCCTTTCGTTGTGGGCTTCAAATAACAGCTTCTGAAGTCGATTTGTTTTGTCCAACAGATTTTCCATAAACATATTGAAATAAATTGATTAACACAGATGCTGTTGTTCTGTCTCTTTTTAGATGATCCAGCAGCCTGGGCAGGACTGATGGCTGCCTGTCACACTGAAAACACAACCTGTCACCTCTCAGGTGCTGCCCCCTGCAGACAGGGTCTGGAGAAAATCCTCATGGCAGTTGTTTCTGAGAAAGGTGTGTGTTCATTCATTTGGTTGAATCCATCCACATTAAATAGTTGTGTAACTGACATCTTGTGTCTCAGTGCACAATGTGGAGGAGATAGAGCGCCCCCTAGCCCAGACGTTGGAGGGATGGGTACTGCAACAGGCAGTCACTGGACTTATTTTGTCAGGTCAACTGGAGGAGGCAGAAGCTCTGTGTTCACAGGTTACGCTCTGAGTGCACACGTAAAACAATAAGAGTCCAAAGTAAGACTATGGTTACGTTACTTTCCACGATGTCTTTTTCTGTCCCAGGTGCTGAATGTTTCTCCAGAACATCCAGCAGTGATTCTCTCACTGAGACAGGTACAGTGTCAGCGCCTCCTAGTTGAAAACAGCAGTACCGTCCTCCCAGAATCTGTGCTGGAGCAGCTTTACAGCACAGTAATGATGAACCCCACTAACCAGGGGGCATGGCATGTAAGTAGAGTTGGCACGGAAATCATGTTTTCCATTCATTATATTTTTTTAACATTGATTTTTGTGTTCCTTCCCTACATCGACTTCCACTTTATTTGTTCATAGTGCCAAGCAATAGCAACCGTTATCCCAAGGCACTTTACAAACATAAAAATAAACAAGATGCCGTAAACAAAGTGGAAAACATCCCGTGCCCCCATAGTTCCTCACACCGGCTGAGGAACGACTCTCAAAAAAACCCAGACAGGGGAAAAAAAAGGAATAAACCTCAGAATGATCCATAGTGGAGGGGATTCTCACCCAGGACGGACAGGCGGACAGCAGGGAGAAAATCTAATTCAATTTATCCGCACAGGCTATCTACACAAAGGTCCTGCAGTGTCAATACAAGAAAGTCTCCGCTCAAAAGGCAAAGTCCTGGGTCGAGAAACACAGACGATAGTGTCCTAGGGGAGTTGGGCCATGATTTGGAGGCTAAGTCTAGGGGTCCTGGTGGGGAGAACAGAGACTCCGGGGACATGAGGTCCCTGGCTGAATGGGTTAGTCCTTAGGAAATAAGGAATAAAGGAAAGAAAAGAGGACAGCTTAAGAAGACTCGATGTACAAGAGAACTCAATGTCCATCTGTTTTACTTCATCTCTGACACATGTATGTGCAAAGCTGCTTGGCTGATTAATTTGTCCCATCATCGTTTTTTTTTTTTCACCCAGTGGTTGGCTGAGGTCTATCGCCACCAGGGTCTGCTCGTCCAGGCGGTGATGGCGTACAGACAGAGTCTGCAGCTGGCCTCACAGCTCGGTCTCTACAACTGGCAGGTTTCCAGCCTGCTGAGACTGGCCCTGCTGGCTCTAAGACCCTGCATGGTGAGGTTTGAAAGGATTCCAAGGGTCGGAAGTGAATGTGATAATTCTTACATCTTTATTTATGTAGCCATTATTATTATTATTATTATGCAACTTACATGTGACCCATACTGCATGTGCTGTATCCTCTCAGGCAGGGCTTCCAGGACAAGAATGGAAGGACATGGTCGCAGAAGCCACCACTGAGGTTCTAAAACTGGAATCTTCTCCTATGGCCTTCCTCTTCCAGGCTCTGCTCCAGTTTGTCAACAAGATGGCAGCTAGGTCAGTTCACCACAGTAGTCAGCCAACCCTGCAGCAGGTTCTGGTGCTTATGTAAGCTCTTGGCATAGCTGTGTTTTGATCTGATTTTCTCACACTCGGTCAGTGTGATATAAACCACAGATATGACATGAGTCCAAATTCATACTGGGATTGATTGAACTAGGAAGCACTCTAATGGCCAGACGTGATAATACATTTTTTTTGCCACTACCTTAAAGACCTGCCAGGATGTTTAATTAGAGTGCAGTCTGAAAGGTAAGAGCATGCATCGAATTAAATTGAACCCTTATTCCTCAAGAGATGCTGCAGGAAGTCCTGAGTGCCAACAGAAATGCACAGTCAAAGGCCCTGAGTGTCAGGCCACCGAATCTACCTGCTGTGTTTGTGTTTTTTCGCAGAGAAACAAGGAGATTACTGGAGAGGCTGCTGCATTTCTCATCTCAAAATGTCCCAGTGACAGTGGTGCAGGTCTGCAGCTGGTACCTTCTCAGACATCTGCATGCCAAAAACGATGAGGAGCTGATAAACGTAAGCCTTGATTCTGCCACATAAACTTTAACACTGTCATCAGTCTTGATCATTTCTGATGTGTGGTGTTGTCAGTAAAAGACATTTAAATTTTCTTTAGGGGCTTTTGGCCAAAATGAAGAAAGACAAAAGGCTGTTGGACTTCCATTCACTTCTTGAATCGTCTGCATCCTGAAACCAGGTTCAATCAACTGCAGTAAATCATATTAATTGAAGAATGTAGCTTTACTGGCTTTATCCTACGGTTCTGGTTTCCAACAATTCAGCTTCCAAGGTCTTTACTGCTTCTTCTAACGACAGATTTGATCAATCACAGTTTAGTTCATGGAGGGAACAAACTCTGCAGGTCTATTTGGTAGAATAATGTTGGCAAAATTACATTTCACTCTCAGAAAGGTTCTGTCTTCAGAATGGAAAGAAAAAAATGCAACAGAACAGTTAGAAATTCAAGAGGTGGACAGTCTTCTTTAGGTCTGTTAAATTAGTTTATCTGTAGTTATGAAGGGCTTTAGATAGAATCCTGTGCAAATTTCACTTCTACACGTCCATATACTACACTGTCAGCAGATACTGTTCCTTCTCATTAAAACACAGCCTGGTAATAATTGTCAAAGTCATTGTTTGCACAAAATACACACAGAAGCTGAAATAAATCTGTCTAAAGTATTTTTTATTGTGTAAAGTCATTTACCAGAACACAAACACATCCATAAAATATACAATAATTCATTTTAATACAAAGCGTCTTTATTGCGTCCGCATTATCATCGCACTGTTTTTTTGTGATGTATTGTTATATCTCACAAAACCTGACTCGTCAGACATGAAAAAAAAAGTTTTAACAATAAAGAAAAAAAAGGTCTTCAATAATTCAAGACACATCTGAAAGTGATGTGGAATAACCTTTCCACTTCCCATCAGTCACTGCTGTCTGCCACCTTACAGCAGATGTGTCTGATATCCTTCTGCAGCTTCTCCCTGTCAAGGCGGGATGTAATGTCACCTATCTGCCTCAGGGACTGGATGGCATCACGCACAGACAGAAACCCTGGAGACAAAGAAAGATGACTGTAGTTGAAATGCGTTAGACTTGAAAATTGTTCACCCAGTGAAACATTTCATTCACACTGAAAAGATGAGGTTTTGCAATAACTTGGTATTTCGTAACTGTGTTTCACCTGTAATTATTACTGCCAAACTGTCTGTCTGTTTGTCTGTCTGCCTGTCTGCCTGCCTGCCTGCCTGCCTGCCTCTCTGTCTGTCTGTCTGTCTGTCTGTCCATCTCTGATCTGTAAGAATTTCTGTGCCTCCATTATTCTGATGGAACAGCTTCATAGCCTGGGTTTCTTAAAAGGGGCTGTCTCGGTAGTTTGTTTTTTGTGGTTTTAACATTTCACTTCTACAGCATGTCACAGGAAACAACATTCAATGAGTTGTTGAGTTGGTGGGTTTCCTCTAGCAACATCTTGGCTTTAACCTTGCACCATGTCTTCCAGGTTATTTAGTTATTTTTTGTACTATTTTCAGAATTTTATCTATATATTAAGACCGTGTGTTTAAAAAAAAAACTGCGCCATTGAGGAAAAGATGCTGAGGTTCTCTTTAGGAGAGACAAGGATGGACAGGATCAGGAATGAGGTGATTAGAGGGACAACACAGACAGGAAGGTTTGGAGAAAAAGCTAGAGAAGACAGATTGAGATGGTTTGGACGTGTTCAGAGGAGGGACAGTGGACACATTGGTAGAAGAATGATCATAGAGATGCAACTACCAGGTAGGAGACAAGGAGGAGATTGATAGATGCAGTGAGGGAGGACATGGAGGTAGTTGGAGTCAGAGGAGAAGATACAGAGGACAGAGGGA
>JAFBJS010005233.1:341379-356930 GCA_016785265.1 Paraplagusia blochii
GGAGACAGATTGAGATGGTTTGAACATGTTCAGAGGAGGGACAGTGGATACATTGGTAGAAGAATGATCCTAGAGATGCAGCTACCAGGTAGGAGACAAGGAGGAGATTGATAGATGCAGTGTGGGAGGACATGGAGGTAGTTGGAGTCAGAGGAGAAGATACAGAGGACAGAGGGAGCTGGAAGTTGTTGACTCGCTGTCCCTGAAAAAAAAGGGACAAACCAGGGACAAGTTAAGAACTGCAAAAAGTGGGGACACAGTGTGCAAAATGTGGAAAGCATGTTTGTCTTATTGCAATATCACTAAAATGCAGTAGTTTGGTTCCAAGTATTTTTTCTTGGACTCCCCTCCTGTGTATAGAATGGAAATCAATAAACCTACACCACTTGATTCTTTTTATGTCCCCAGCAGGAGCTGAAGCTTCACTGGTCACCACTGAGTATAATTTGACACGGCAGAAACTGAAAGAGTCGATGTTCTCATCTGTTTTTTTTTTTTTTTGTTTGACGTATACTGTGAAGTATGATAGACTAACTAAAGCAGTAACAGGATGTTAGTGACATTGGACCCCCACCTTTGTGGTATTCCTGTTTGAGCAGCTGCAGCTCTTCACCCAGGCTGCTCTCCACTGACTTCATTCTCCTGCCCAGGTTGTTCTCACAATGTTTTAGTTGCTTGGCGTTATTTCGATTTGCCTGCTGTAGACAGGCGTCCAGTTCAAAGAACTGTCCAGAGAACCGGGACTGTGTCTCCTCCTGAACGCACAACATCCACAACAACACATAGGAAATAGGCCCTACAGGTCTGAACGTAGAATAGCAAACTGCTGGGTTGTGAAAGCGTGGTTTGCTGCAGGTGTTGATCAGCCTGCAGTGAAAAGGTGATGCAGTGTTGATGTGGTCAAGTAGCGGAAAGGTCACTGCGGATGTTTCACCTTCAGTAAAATGAAACTTTTAAAAACGCATAAAATGTGTATTAGAAGAGTTTGAGAACCTACAGATATGACATCAAACCTGTGAGGGAGAAATTATGGGACACATTTTCATTTTTTGTCACTTTTTTAATCTTCATTATTTCATGCTCACTTCCTTGGTGTATTTTTTGAGTACCCTTTCTGCTGTGACATCATACAGGATGTGACTAGTCATGAAAATAGTTTCCTTTTTCTTGAAGAAGGTAAAAGACTAAGGATGAAACCTTTACCAGTTTTTGGTGTAGTTCCGAGCTGAGCTGCTGGTTCCTCTCCAGACATGTCTGCACGGAGCTGTTGAGCTGTTGTTCTGTCCACTTCTTCAGTAAATCAGTCTGTTCCTTCCCCTCTTCTTGCAACCTGTGGACCCTTGTAATGTTGAATTAAAGATAAATTAAAGCAGCGGTCACCAATTTTATATGCAACAAATATATGTTTCCGAACTATAATTAGATGGCTCTGAGTTGTTGGTTATTTGTGTATATGCTTTAAAATTAATCATTTTTTAATTATTTTTTTTGCTCCCATTATTAAAAACTAACAGTTTATTTACCCATTTTTAACTGCGTCAACAGAATGCACTCACTTGTCCTCTAATATTTTAACATTCCTCTGGACATCAGTCTCTGCTTCCTTCTGTTTCTTGGTTAAAGACGCCTCTACTCCTCGAAGGTCTTGATGAATCTGTATAAGAAAAACATGTGAACACACACACGTTGGGTGATTGTTCTGCCGTGGACATGGATTCATCTTTACCCACTTGTGCTTTTCTGCTGATTTTGCTGAGCTGCTTCGGTCAGTCCTGCGGCCATGCGGTCTGGACAAGGTAAAGCTGTTGACCCACTTTTTTTTTTTTTTTTCTTTTTCAATTATCCTTATGGCCGAGCTCATGCTTGACCACTGCTGATGTGTGGCCATTATAGTGATTTAGCAATGTGTTCCACTTGCAGACCTGAGTCCAGGCTGATGGTGGTTGAGCAGCTTTAGACACTCCACAGTTTTTACGGTAATGTTATCATCACCAACATAAGGTGTATTATTGTCATGAATACATATAACTGCATGTAAATGTATGTGTTACACACAGATTTTTTGGAAACTACTTCAAATAATGGAATTTTAGTATAAAATGTCAAGAAAAATGGAACAGCTTGTCTTCATCTGCTACATCTTATGTAATAAAGCTGGCAGATTGTATTTATTGAAAATTCATTCTGGAAGTGGAGATGGTATTTTAAGCGTGCTGCTTAAGTGGATAATAACATTGTTTTAGAATTATTGGTTATATATTTTGCAATTTTTAATGTTGCTTTACAGTTCATTATTTTGGTTGAAGGAAATGAACTCATTGTCATTGTGACACTGTGATCTTCACCAGTGGTTCTTAACTAGTCTCACTCTGAATCCCACATTTTCCTCTGGACATTAGGTCACAACCCACTCTCATAGAATTCGAACCATGCTCAACAGCAGATTCACATTATTTAGCTGATTTGCGACCCATTCAGAGCAGGTCCGCAACCCACTTTTGGGTCGGGACCCACCAGTTGAGAACCACTGCTCTACACCACTGCACACAATGAAATGTCATCTCTGCATTTAGCCCATCACCAAAGTGAACAGTGACAGCTTTGAGCACCTGGGGAGCAGTGAGTGGGGACGGTGTCATGCTCAGTGGACTTCAGTGATAACTTGGCAGTGGGTTGATTCGAACCTGGAACCTAATCCAGTTCCTTAACCACTTGTTTTCACAGTACAAGTTACCACAGAATGTTTTGACAGTACAAGTTATTGCAAACACATTTTTTTTTATTAGATAAAGGATCACTTCTATGCATATATTTTTATCTAATGGTATAAACTGTTTTGCTTGTACAGGGAAAAATTGGTCCATGCTTTTGCTTTATAGGAAGCAGTTTGAGCAACTGAGGTCAGTTTCACTTGGAGTTTGCAGGATTTCCCGGTGTTGATTATTTTTCTCTTTACTGCCATAGAAATGCAGGATCAGATTACCCAGACAGTCTGAAATCACTGTGGTTATAAGATTGTAAATGGTTGAATGTCTCTGACTGTGACCCTGCGATAGACTGCAATCCTGAAAAGGATTCAGTCATGGAAGACAAAGACAGCATTGTTTTACAAATGCCAGTTTAATAAGACATGAACATTGATCGTATCAAACTGTGTCGGCATTATAAAAGCCTTTTTCCAAGGGAAAACAATTATATCTGTTCAAAGCTGCATTACTTTTTTTTTCTTGGCCAGATTTTTATGACAATGATGGACATGTCAGATTGCTGTGTGTATACTTTTTAGCTCATCAGCAGTAATACAAGTGAGCTTCAGTTTTGGACTCTGATGGGGGTCAGATTATTTTTGATATTGCTGAGTCATGCATCATAAAGGACATCGGGCCTATAGTCAGTATGTAAAGAACTCAGCAAGTCACATCCTGATGATCACCAGGTTTTGGCAGGACAGAGTTGTTACTGATGTAAACATTTATTAGAGCGGACCAAAGAGGAACTTCAAATTTCCACTAATAGTGAAAGTCATACATTTCTTAGTGAAGTGAAAATAACCTTTTTATTCAAGTGTTTATTCATTTTGAGGTCAGATCTGTGTGTATCTATGTGTCAGAGGCGGTGAATCATCTTACCTTAATGTCCAGATCGTGTAGCTTTGTGTCCACCGCTGACCTGAGGTCTCTCATTTCCTTCTGCAGTGCAATCATACGCTGCTCTGCAGCACTGATGTCAGCACTCAGCTTGGCAAGACTGGCATCACACCTGTGTTGGTAGGTCAGAGGAGGGAGTAAAGGTGAGTTAGTACTGATGAGGACAGACCTGGAGGGGAGGGACAGTAATAGATCCTGTCAATACTTTCCAAGGAGATCTACAGCGATGGGAGCTGCACCTGGGTATTTAGAGCTTTGCATTTCATTGGGTAAAAACAGTAAAATTTCCCTTGTTCCTCTTTTTAATTCTCACACCTCTGGTAATGGTGAAGTGGCACGTTTAACACCTGGTTTCATTTCCTGACTCATCCTAGTACATAACTAAATGTACAACTTGTATAGACTCAGAGTGCAGTTGTATTTCTTCTAAAAGTTACCTAGAAAACAAATGGAATTCATTCATTCATTCCTTTACATCTGCTGATCAGTTGCTGGATTGTAGAGGCAACAGTCTCCACAACTGTCACACAAATCACACTGCACCATACTGTGAGTACTACAAGATGTGTGGGTCGCGAGGCCACCACTGCCCATAAATTATTTTTGGTCAATTACTAGTACTAATAGTGGGTATTTTGTTGTATTTAACCTGACTTCATCTTATTTACTAAAACTGAGCTATTGTGTTTCCCATATAAGGATCGGTTGCAAAAGTATTTAACAAAAAAGCATAAAATAATAACCCCTGGTTCTGTAAAGACTTTGTTTCTGCAAATTCTTGTTCAATGCTTTGCCTGGTATCACTGACGGTGATTACCTGAAGAATACAATGAACATAAAAACATGGAAAGCCGAAAAGCACTGTTTTTGAAAAGAACAATGCCATAGATATTGAGGTAGGAAATAAATTGATCTTGGATTCTATCAAGTAAAACATGGCTCAATTTCAGCTGTAAAACTCTAATGAGTTTTTTTGTTGCATGTACATTTAGTGGTACATTTTTTGTTAGAATTGTGTAAACTCAGGGAAATTAACAAATTTTTAACGGTGTTAATTCTTGTATGGAGCGACAATAATGGCCTGCACAGCCTCAGTATAACAGACTACATGGCAGATGTGTAAGAGGACATTAAAGTGAGTAGGTCCCTTTTATTACCCCATATATCAGCTATTTGTTCAGACTCTAAAAAGTCAATATCCCACCCATTCCCTGGACCAACAGCCCTTTTAACCGCAATAAAATAAGCAATTCATGAAACACCATCAAGCTCTAAAGTCATCCCTGTCTCACAGCCTTTAACGGACCAGGGTTCTCTCTCATACCTGGACACTCGTCCTCTCAGGTCTCCGATCCCAGACAGACTTTTCTGGTCTAAGCTTTGAACCGCTAGCGCTGTCCCCAAACTGACAGAATCCCTCTGAGAGATCTGTTTCTCAAGTGTCTGCCAGGACAGAGACAACATATTAAAAAAAAATGGGGCTCTCTAGGACAAATAGCGTTTGACATCCAAGCAAAATATAAACATTGGAATATGTTTGGACCGTCTTTATTGCACGTATAAAGTGTGAGCGTTGTGGCTGTTAATTATAGATAATAAAAAAAACCCGCCTAATTTTATTGACTAAGACGGCAGTATTATTATGGCAGCAATTCACTCGGTGTTATTCTCCAGGGTCATGTGACTTTTGTCAGCCCATTACTTTATTTTATTGTGTGGACTCTAAAGTGCTCGGTCAGGTCAACAAAAAAGGACAATGTAATACCAAGAATGACCTCACGTTGATAAAAGCTCAAAAACAGTTCACATTCACAATTACATAAGAAAGTCTTCGTATCCTTTATAGTTTCTGCCAAATATTAAATATGCAGTAGGTGGAGGTTTCCTCATAAAGGGCCACATTAACCTAGATGAGATGATGATCATCACAATAAAAGTCATTAATACTTCATTTGCAGAATTAGGTTTCAGGCCTTTATGTAACAGAAAAGTCTGTGATATTGATGGTGGGTTGGATGCAGTAGCTTTTCCTCCCTGTCAACAAACCAGGATTTCAATAAAGTGGAAAAAAATGCTGTGTTTCCTTCAAGCACAAGGTATTTTTGAGTTTATGACTTTGTCTATAGTGTTTCTTATTCTTCTTATAATTATATTTAGTAGGGATGGCTGATGATATCGGTCCACCGATACTATCAGCCCGATATCAGCAAAACACTTTGAAGAAGGTAGTTGACTTTTTCAGACTGAAGCTGTTTCTACCAGTGTCTTTTTTATTTTCCTATTGTTGTGAGGGCTTTATTTATCTGTTTACTCTAACTGCTGCACAAAGAATCATAGGACTGTTTCAGTCAAAATGTTAAAAAGAAATATTGCATTTTTCTATAACTTATTTTCAGGTAGAGTTTTTATGTTGGAAACAGTTATTTATAGAATACCTTCAGTCTGACAATAAGTCAGGGGAAGTTATATCTCATTATTGGTTAATATTGGTATTAGAAATTCAGTGTTTGGGCAATATTGGCAATATCTGATATTGGCATTTGTTAATATCTGATATCTCTAGTATAAAGATCATCTCATTGTATCACTTCAACGGATGGCAGTAAAACTCACATGCTGCTACGTATGACAATTTAAACAGTTGTGAGCCGTGCATTAAGTTGCACTACATTTTCCTTTTTTTGGTTGGTGTTGCATTTTGGAGAACTTTGTGTGATGTTGGCATATGCATATAGTAGGTATTAATAATAAAAACAGGTGATAGTAGGTATGATTGGTGAGTTTAATGGTGTTATGTTACTGTATGAATGTAACTCTGACAGAAGTCGAGGAAACTGCATACCTGTATATCCACATTGAGTTGCCTGACAATATGAGTGACCGTCAGAATGTGATTCTCCAGCAGTTTTCGGGAAAGTGCCTCCACCCTGATGGAGCCTTTGGTAGACTGTAGTCCTGCGGCCACTTCCTCTGTGATCCTGAAAGCCTGCTCCAGCAGAACAGCCAGCGTCTTCTCCTGGCTTGCCACTGGAGTCACCAAGTCATCTGACCTTTATCAGGGAGTCAAACCAATCACTGACTCACTTTAATGTTCACTTTTATTGATTGTGATCAGCCAGGAATAAGTGCAGCAACTTAAACAAAGTTAAAATGGCATTTTATAGATCTGTGTCAAGAAGAAAGCTTTGGTATAATGCTCTGTCCTGTCTTAAGATTTGTCTACTTGTTCTTATGAGTTACTGCTGCATTGTAAGTGAATTGTTGTATGGTTAATGTGATAAGTGTGGCTCACATCAGTCCCACTGTCTTCTAATTTACCTTTTTTTATCTGTTATATTCAATATACATATTAATATACATACATACTTACATTGTAGAGTAAGACATTTACCTGCTCTTTTTCTGATGAGGCCGTAACTTGGACTCATGAGACATTATTTGGTTCTAAATGGGAAAAATTTATTAAGAATTATCTTTACTCAGAGACATTGAAAATCTTCAAAATTTGTAGAGCGCTTCATACTTCCCTCCGAGCATTACTTACTCACAGGTCCAAGAGATTGTCTTCCGTCGTCCCTCGTCAAGTGTTCAGTGTTGGTGTTGTTATGTCACCTGGTAACTGCAGTCACCTTAAGTTGGGTCTGTCAGTGTCCCAGCGTGAAACGGTCAGTGCGTCATTCTTAACAGTAACGTGAGAAGTGTGTCATGAAGCAGCTTTGCTCGACAAACCACTATATCTGCTGACTTGAAATCGTGGGCATTCATTTTTAACCCGATGATGCAGAGTTAATGACATGAGAGGGTGACACTGCAGCTTTTAATGAACTGAAAACTCCTCTGACCACATTGTTGTCTTCAGACGATGCCAAGGAACAACTCAGTGACTCGGCAGGACGCCCATGCTTTGGGTGGTTTGACCTTTTTTTTTATCTTCGAGTGATAGAAACACTTGATGGCATGATGTCATCTTCTGTAGGTTATCGTCGTGATCTGTCCAAAGATCCTTCCACTAGTTCTCTTCTTTTTATAAACCCTTATTTGTTGTAACTCCTTCAATACTAAGTTCACAGTTTCCCCATAAAACTCCCTATAAAAACTCCTTGGATTGCAGTTTGTTTCCTGGCACCAATATTTTGGTAACTGCTAAATGGTTTGTTACCATGGTTACATGGAACAAGTGGGTGGACGAAGCAGAGCCTCATTACCATTGAAAGGTAAAGGCACCAAAATGTTTATACAAAATTCAGTTCCAAACTTGTTACCAGGTGCAAACCTCTTATTTATTAACAGTTTTTTTTTAGATAATGATTTTAAACAAGACCAAAGATGGCAAAAAAAAAAGTTACAGATTTCCTGATGGACGTGATATGAGGGTTTTTATTAAGAAATGGCTTTTAATTTTGGCTTGGCTTGGCTTGGCTTTCTTTCTTTCTTTAATTTTTTTTGCTACAGACAAGTAAGATCTGACTTGTCTGTAGCAAAATAAAAAAAAGGACTTTAAAGCTTAATTCTTTCATCCAACTTTCCACTTTCAAAAACTCCAATTAACCCATAATACAGCACTGTTGCACATGCATATAGCTCTTGTCTTTAACTTTTAATGTTGTGTTTTCTGTTCCTTTGTTTGTTTGTGTCTTTGTATTCTGCCTCCCTGTCGCCTCTTGGCCAGGTCTTCATTGTAAATGAGAACTGCTTTAAATTGACTCACCTGGTTAAATAAAGGTCATATAATAGAAAAAGAAAAGAGGAAATAATAGAGTTCATAATAGAATTAATAAAGGAAGAACTGTTAAAACAGCCTGTTCCTCCTGTTCCATGTGACTGAAACTGGCAGAGATTGAATATATTATTACTTTAGCGACCAGATAGTCAAGATGTTTGATGTTTTTATCAGCACCCATCCCCTGTGATTCAATGGTTGTGGTTAGTGTCTACTATATAATATTCTATGATTCTGTACTGTAACGGTCCATTGAACGTTAAGCTTTTCTTAGGTTGAATTAATCATGAAGGGATTGAGTTTAACCCTCATAGTGGAAAAACTTTGAGTTTTTGGACACAGAGCAACAGTAGCAGTTGTTGGTGCAGGTTTCGAGTTTTTCGTCATTGATAAAATGTGTATTGAAAGATGTCCATTGTTTTTTACTTCTTGTTTTTCTCCATTTAAATATATAATATACTTATTTAAGTCAACGATTGGCATGTGCCATTTTTAAGGTTCTTTTTTATTAGTGATTGATACAGTGCACCATCAATGGAACAATTTCTCTCCCTGTCCTCTGCATCCTCAACTCTGATTCCAACTACCTCCATGTCCTCCCTCACTGCATCCATCAATCTCCTCTTTGTCTCCTATCTGGTAGCTCCATCTCTAGGATCATTCTTCTACCACTGTCCCTCCTCTGAACATGTCCAAACCATCACAATCTGTCTTCTCTAGCTTTTTCCTCCAAACCTTCCCGTCTGTGTTGTCCCTCTAATCACCTCATTCCTGATCCTGTCCATCCTTGTCCCTCCTAAAAATAACCTCAGTATCTTTAACTCCTCCACCTCCATCACTGCCTCTCTTCTTCTGCCTATTCCTACTGTCTCTAATCCATTCATGTCTAGAGAGAGATGTATTTAGCCCAAAACCAGACTCCAACAATGCATACTATTAATTATTCCTCAACTCCACTGTGCTTTTGTGTGCACAGGCACCAACACTGAATTACACTGTGGTCACCCCGACTTACATCGTTGGGTGAAAATGCCTGCTCAGTGCAGACTCATCAGATAGTCCACAAAAAAAGGGCCAATAGCAGCTGATGGAAAGAGCCTGGCTCACGTTTTTATATTTTCATCCACTTAACTGCAGAGGCAGCTTAGGTCAACTGTCTGCTTGGCTGCTAGAGCCCTCTCCAGAGTAATTAACGTGATTTATGTAATGGAATGATTAGAAGTGTTGAAAAAAAAAAAAAAAATTGTGAGCTTGGGTGGAGTAGGCATGTGAAGCTGTCGGTCGCTGATGAGTGAATCAAAGGGCGTCATCTCTTCCTAATTCACTTCTCAGTGAAAAGGGAGTTTAATTAAAACTAGTTTTTAAACAGACTTTATAATCATAATATTGCACTCAGCTAGAAATTCTGCCATAAAAACATGGAGGTTTTCAGTTGTTCTCCATTTCCATAATTTCAGTACAATATACAAAATACAAAATATATTTTTTATATAACTTAGTAATGTATTGACCTTTTATCTATCAGGAAAAATGAATAATTAATCATTCCTGCAAGACAATGCAAAAATAGGTTTAGAAGGATGATCGATTTTTCTCTGTCAGAAATACTATTTACTGTAAAACAATCACATATTTTTAAAGCATATTTTCTGCTGCAAAACAAAAGGTGCTGAGTCATCTGTGGCCCCAACCTCCAATCCCTCCACTGCATGACGCCATGGACATCATAGAAGACAGATCTGGACTGCAGACTGGTCAGCGGTCTCCACGACTGCCACCCAAATCACACTGCTCCATATTGTCAGCCTTCCTGTGGGTGGTGAGTCCATCGGACGTTATGTGGGTCAGGGCAGTGCTATGCTCACTGCACCCCAGTGGCAACCTGGCAGCTGGTGGATTAGAACCTGAAGCCTTGCGGACTCGAGTCCGCCTCCTTAACCACCAGGCCACTACTGCTGCCAAAGCACTAGCACAGGAGGTTTGGACATGTTGCCCCTGCTCTGAATGTTCTGACAATAACTTCCTCCGATTCTTCCTTGTAGTGGAACATGTATCACTGTAGACTTTAGAACATGTTGCTATTTTTCTGCTGGGCCAGCCAAAGGTTTTTTTCTGCCCCCTCCAACATGGAGGCTGAGATTTAAACTGCCAAGTCTGTTCCTTGGAAGCAGTTAAAAATAGGAGCTCTTGTATAATTCAATTTTTTTCGTTGACTGTAGATCACAGTCCAACGGTGGAAAAAAGAAAAAAAATGCAGCATTAGATACAGTATGAAGGGTTTTTATAGAGTTTAATTTTTTAAAACTTGTGAATTTAGAGCTTTATATACATAAAATAATCAGTTAAATATAGTGGCCTATTGGTCAGGGAGCCGGACTTAAGTCAAAAGGGTTCGAGGTTCGAATCGACCAGCTGCCAGGTTACCACTGAGGTGCTCCGAGCATGGTACCATCTCACTGCTCCTCTGGTGCTCAGAGGTGCCCCCTGTTGCTTATTTTGGTGATGGGTTAAATGCACATTTTCATTGTGTGCAGTGGTGTGGATCACAATGGAAATGAGTTTGCTTTCTTTACTTTCCCTTTCATTTCCTTACGGTTAGTTGAAAAAAAAAATGGTAAAGATCCCAATGTGATCCTCAATTAAACTGAGCCACGACTACTTGCGTGTTTCTGCATTGGTCTGGGTGAATGTAATCATAACTGGAAATGACGGCACAGAAACCAGGACCAGAGGGAAGAATGTGGCAACTGATTACTCACACTGCAGCAGCAGCAGCAGTGACTATAAACAGAGGAGGATTCTCAGCACTGTTGATGGATGTTTTGAGGGACAATATGGAGGTAGTTGGAGTTAGAGTTGAGGATGCAGAGGACAGGGGGAGATGGAAATTGTTGATTCGCTGTTGCAACCCTTGAAAAAAAGGGACAAGCCAAAAGGAAGAGAGGAAGAGGATTTAATTATTATAATCCTAGTTATGGTCGGATTTTTTTGTCTCCACAAAATGAGACGAAAAATAAAAACACACAAGAAATGCATGGACAATTTCCTTCAGAAAGTGAAAGTAAAGATTCATGGTGTTCACTGTGTCTGTAGCATGTGCAGTAACTGACAGAAATGACTTCCTGTCAGTCCATCTTCACCGGTGGAATAGTGGAGCAGCGTTATGCAATCTGTGGCTTGCACATTTGTTATCCCGGCCAGTTACATGTTCGGCCAGAGGGAGGCGATGTGCGCCGTTCGCCCTTCATTTGAATGGAACAATTAACCAGGGAAGTTGAACTACTGTAACAGACCGGCCGCAGCAGGGAGGCAGACACTGACCGGTAGCAGGAGCAGCAGGAGGAGCGGTGTGTTTATGGGTTATCTCCCTGGAGTCACTGCAACTTCACAGCACTGACATAAATCCGCAACGGACGCAAGCTGCTGCTGCTGCTGCTGCTGCTGTTGCTGTTGCTGCTGTTGTTGCTCGCCGTGTGTGATTTAACTGACAGCGCCGCCTGCGATTCTACAGGCTCGTTGTACGACTAACACCTCCTTCTTCATCTTCATCATCACCATCACACCGCGCGTCTCCTTCTTGGCGCACTGTGGTGATCATCATCACTGGAGCGGCTGCCACAACTGTGTGTGTGTGTGTGAGAGAGAGAGTGTGTGTGAGTGTGTGACATCCATCCACTACACCAGAGCGAGCTCAGGCTGGCCGGCTGCTGCTCAGGCACCATGGAGCAGAAATCACCCAAGGAGGAGAGCACCACCACCAGGGGACAGGAGTCATACCAGCGGAGGATGTGGAAAAATTTCCAGGAGAGGACCAAGCCGTGGCTCAGTCCGAAACTGGGATCAGAGCGCCGCGGCGCGGAGGGCAGTAAGAAGGAATCAGGGTTATGGATGTTTAAAAGGAAAAAGAAACAGTTGGACCGAGTGTTTTCGTCGTCGCAGCCGAATCTGTGCTCCACGCCGGCCCGGTTTGAAGGTGACAAGAAGTCCGATGCGGTTCCGGGGACTAGCAGGGATGGACAGACTCTGCTCCAGAGCCTCAGCGCTGCCTCGGGGACCTCGGGTAGCAAACCGGAGCTGACGGCGCACGGAAGCCCCAAACTACCGATGTCCCAGCTGATCACGTACCAGCACAAGAGCTCCTCTCTCGGCTCGGCGTGCTTTGAGAAGCTGGTAGTGGAACCGGCCGCCGGGGTGATGGGGGAGGAGGATCAGCTGCGTAAAAACGCGAGTGATTCTGTGAGTAGAAACACATGTGATGAAAAGAAACAAACAAAAAAAAACCCCAAACACACAACAACCACACATCTGTCAGCTCCAGTGGAGGTTGACAAAAGACACAAGGTCGACGTTTTGTCAGAAGGATCTAAATAAACACATGGTCTGATGCTGTCTGTCCACACTTGACTGATTTAGTCCCTCTTGTCCTGCAGCTGGTGAATGTGACACTGTAGGCCCGTGTCATCATCTGTGACAACATGCTTTGGTATCACATCACTATTACTGAGCTACACTTCCTTCTCCTGTCGTATAGTTCTCATAGTACACAACTGCAGCCTGTTGTTTTGATGATTCAAGCATTTTCAGGTGTAGGATAATGTCTCCTGTAGTGTCCTTGTCCCGTCTCTGCGTCCTTACCATGGGTCAGGTAAGTCCAATCGGACCCTGATGTGTTGCTTCAACTGTAAACAGTGGTCCAGAGTGTCAGTCATGGTATGGGAGACATGGTTTTTGCAGTACTGTCCTACTAACTGATTGCTTGTTCAGTCTGTAGGACAGTGAGATATGTCAATATCTCCATAACCATCAGCTGTGTGACTAAAAAGAAGAAGAAAAGAGGTTAACAAATGGAGTTAAAGTATTTCCAGTGGGTTCACCAACCGCAGGAGGTTACGTTGTGTGGTGCAGTGTGATTTGGGTGACAGTTGTGGAGACTGCTGACTTCTTGACCTGGTAACGAAAGCGGGTAAAGATGGATGGATGGAGGAAAAGATAAAGTTGTGATTGTTGAAGTTTGTTTTCTTGCACATCCAGATGCATATTGCATACAGGATACATACATGTTACCGCTAAAAGAATGTGTTAAACAGAAATATTATCATTTGATACTAGTTTTATCAGATAAATGTATTTTCTAGGATCTAGGATCTTCTGTTTGAAATATGCTTATCGTAAAGATGATAAACATCTTTCTAGAAATGGACAGTATATGTGGAGAAAACTGAACGAGAATGTGAAGATGGAGGGACTTTTGCTGCTGGTTCGCATTGTTTTTTTCTTTGACAGAGACTTTTCGTAGTTTGTTGCCCGAGCATTCTGCCAACTTCACTATTTTGTGCTGTTTTTGTGTGAGAAACCCATTTCAAACCTAGCTAGTTTCTAATATACTGCACCTGAGCTCTGAGCTCCCACACGTTCAGCAGCAGTTTCTACCTATTGCCTTTGTTTCAGGGAATCTGACACACTTACAAATCTATGACATTCAATATCACTCTATATTGTGCTCTATATTGCTTCTCAATTTTCTTATTGTGAAAATTTTCATCCTGTCTTACTGTGTGTTGGACATTCGGGGTTCTGGGTTCAGCCCCCGGCTCAGCAACGTGGTGCTATGTTGGCCTGGTTACAGAGGACAGGGCAGGACATATAGTGAAGAATATTTACAATGAGACATAAGAGTGTATAGATGTCAGTATAGAAAGGTATTTATTGACGTCGTACATAACTCTTTTCCAACTGTTCTTCAGTTGGTTTCATTGTACTGTTGCTTCTCTATTCTAACAGTAACTTTCCGCTCCGTGTTGAGTAACGCTGTGGCTTTCAGCACTCCACATCCTATTGTGTAAAATTATTGACTGTATTTCAAGATATCTTCAGATCATCTGCCTCCACTCCACGCAGGCCTTGTCTTTTATATGTAAACACAGTCTTTTGTGCTGCTAGTCAGACAATATCACAGGGAAAGAGGACCACCATTGTCGCAAAGCCCTCGAACTGGGTCATTTTTGAAGGGTTCCAGACCTGTTTCTGAGCCCCAACCAGGTCCACTGTCTAAGAGTAATTTAGCATAGAAGAAGAGCCGGTGCCAACCACCTTTTGTCCATTAAATCTGAAGAAGTGCTGGGCACTCAGCTGAGGAGCAAAGGCAGAGTAAATGGTAAGGACTTCACCTGGATTGATTTTGGCAGCTCCATGATAGCACTTTCCACGTCCGTTATGTAACACAGAGGGATCTCCCCTGTGCCAAATAAAGTTTTAGCGTTTAGGCGTGAACCACGGCCACCTCCTCACCCGAAGCATCGGCTGTTCTCCTGTCGGATTTTCCCGCATGTTGTAAAGCAGAGCTTGGCAGGATAAACACTACTTCCACTCGCAGCAGGATTGCAGTTCAAGCTTTGGTGCACGGATAATCACCCATGTAAGATAAACAGTGTGGGGTAAATGCGTTACGTGAAGGAAAATAATTAGGGCTGATGAAAGGACATATATTATCAGTCAGGGTTGGAGGCGTAATAAAGGGTGATTAGATCACGAGCTGATGTGAAGTCTGATGGAAGGAAAAAAAATGGATGGATGGAGACAGAAGGAATAGATTAGGATGGTACACACTCGTGTTTAAGGAAAAGAAAATCACTGCCAAGCTCTGTGTGACGCTTTATACAGTCATACTGATAATACTGCAGGAACAGTACTGTGGATCAACGGAGGATTACAGTGTAAAACATCTGGTTACATAAATAAAAAGTGAACCTCGAGCTGTTGTTTTATTAATATGTGCAGAATAAACTATAAATCAATCAATCAGTTCTTGATTTTAAAAAAGAATGATAAATGTGATTAAAGCCAAGTTTGGAAAGAAATTTAATTATTGCTTCAATGTAATAAAAAACTAAACATAAAACCTGATGACCTGCAGGAAATGATGAAATCCTCTGTTTCCTTTTTTCAATTTTGGGTGAATTGGAGGTTATGAAAATGGGTTGTCATGTTATTTAGAGACCTTAGGAATATATAGAAAACAGGAGGTAGAGGAGATAAAGATGCTGAGGTTCTCCTTAGGAGAGACAAGGATGGACAGGATCAGGAATGAAGTGACTAGAGGGACAACACAGACAGGAAGGTTTGGAGGAAAAGCTAGAGAAGACAGATTGAGATGGTTTGGACATGTTCAGAGGAGGGACAGTGGA
>JAFBJS010005234.1:45966-59079 GCA_016785265.1 Paraplagusia blochii
TCTGAACATGTCCAAACCATCTCAATCTGTCTTCTCTAGCTTTGTCTCCAAACCTTCCTGTCTGTGTTGTCCCTCTAATCACCTCACTCCTGATCCTGTTCATCCTTGTCTCTCCTAAAGACAATCTCAGCACCTTTAACTCTTCAGCTCTGTCTCCTGTCTTCTACCTATTCCTAGTGTCTCTGATCCATCCATCATGGTCTCACCACTGTCCTCTGTCCTTAATAACTACCATCAGTAATGACTCGTCTCTCAGTCTACAATATGGAGCAGGTGTAATTGTGCAGCTCAGGTTGTTTCACTATTATATTATTACCTGCGTTTCTAAAATGTTCACAGAAACAACACACCTGCTCATTTACACATTTCAGACACGGCCTTTTCTCGCCACGGGAGCTGCCGTCCTCCGTAAAACTCAAAATAGCATCGAGACACAGCTGGGCTCTTCATTTTTGCAATCGGTGTAAAAGAAAAAAAAAATGTTTTTTTTTCCCAAAAACGTCTCCATTTTTGCACAAAATGCTTGTTTGCAGACATTGTCACAAAGTGACATTGTCACCGTAACAGGAAATGAAAGTGTGTGAACCCAAGAGAATCTTTGTCCAACACGACAGAAATCTTCTGTCTGCGCTCCATTTGTGTCAACCCGTTTACAGGAAGTGGATTTCTCCTGTGAGTCTACCTTGATATTTCTTGGTCTTTTTTTCTGTTTTTGCACTTTTTGGTCTCGTGAGCTACTTTTCAGAGTAGCTCCAGGCTGAAATGATCAACCTAGATTGAAAACTCTAAATTTATTTGCCTGTATTCACCGGATATCTTATCTCTACATAAGTGGTTCTCAACTGGTGGGTCCCGACCTAGAAGTAGATCGCGGACCTGCTCTGACTGGGTCGCGAACAGCTGGTCAAAAATCAAAATAATGTGAATCAGCTGTCGAGCATGGGTTTTATTTTAAGGAAATCTCTTATTTTGAAAGGCACGCTCTGCCGCATAAAATAAGTATGTTAAAAGGTGATTTTTAAAAAGTTTTTTTTTTTTTTTTAGAAAATTTAACTGCTTGGTTTTAATGACCACAGGAAAATGTGATCCCAGAGGAAGTGATATAGAATCACATCTCTAGTTTTAATGACATCGCGCATATACCAAAGTGTACGGTTCTGTTCTGTAACCACTCATTGAAAAAAAAGAAAGTAAAAAAGGCACCAGACTATTGGGAATTGATCATTCTAGGATCTTCCTTCATTTGTTCCTTTTATCTCCTTGGTTGGACAAAGTGGTCCAATTATTTACTGTATCACACACAGATGGCGGCCCCATGAGACAAAACCAATCAGTGCTGCTCTATATGAAGTGATGTTTTCCTGCAAATTGAAGACTTGTGTATAAAAGAGCTGTCAGAGCGCAGAAGTGCTTGTGATACTTGTTAATTTCATACAAAATGCAATTAAAAGTGCAAATCGTGACTCTTTCGCAGTCGAGCTTCTTTCTTCCCAGTGAGTTGGTGATAATGAGGAGGTATTTAATATTTACAGTCTGAAAGAGTGTTGTCATGTGGAAAGTAATCAGAAGGATAGTCAGAGTTGAATTCAGTTAATAATGAGGAAAAAACAAATCAGTGCCGAATAAAAACCTAAAAGTTAAAGTTGTATTAAATGGAGTCGTTTTCTGCATTTGTGCAATTATTTTACGTGGTGTGGACATCTCCAGAAACTTTCTGATCTTTAATGAGTCGATAAAAGTTCACAGACAGATTTACTCAATCATAAAAACAGCAACCCCCCGTTAATGATGCAGGGACATCAGAGCGGTGAGAGTGCAACCGCTGTGCTTGTTTGTCCTACCTTGCAGCTGGTAGTCGGCCGAAATGTCAGAGGGAACATTACGCACGGCTGATCTCCGGTACACCACATGGACCCTGCCCTGTTCCTCCTGCTCTTGGTTTCCTCGTTGCAGGGGCTCAATGAAGTATTCGTCTGAATCAGTGCGAATCATCCCAGCCTATAAAAAAAAATAAAATAAAATAATTCATGAACATCAATTTGTACATCAGTGTGAAGGGACAGTGCCATACTGTTAGTGGCAGTTGGTGGATTCGAACCTGGAACCCTTTGGACCCCGGTCTGCATCCTTAACCAATAAGCCTCTACGATATATATATATATATATATATATATATACATATGTATTGTGTTGAAATTATGGAATTCAAAACACGCAATTTAGCTAATTTAGCTACTTCTTTTAGCTTTTTTCATTTAAGTGTGCCTGAATGTGCCTTTCAAAATAAAAGATTTTCTAAAGTCAAACACATGCTCAACAGCTGATTTACATTATTTAGCTGATTTTTGAACAGTTGTTCAGGACCCATTCAGAACGGGCCCGCGACCCACTTTTGGGCTGGGACCCACCAGTTGAAAACCACAGTTCTAAATGACATATTAAACAGACAGAAGTTTTGACACACTCACATAGCATTCACACCAAGCCAGTTAATTTTCTAAAAAAAAAAAAAAAAAAACCCTTTGTCCACTTCTGTTAGCATACTCGTTTCATTCAGAAGAGTGTGCCTTTCAAAATAAGAGATGTTCTAAAATAAAAACAATATGCTCAACTGCAGATTCACATTATTTAGCTGATTTTTGACCATCTCTTCACGACCCATTCAGAACGGGTCCGCAACCAACTTTTGGGTCGGGACCCACCAGTTGAGAACCACTGTTCTTAATGACATATTAGACAGAAGATTTGAACTCTGAGAATAAAGAATAAACACTTTAGCTTCAACTTTATGCTGCTTCTCATATTTTGGACTTTGCATTTTAACTAAAGTCAAAATGTTAATTGTGTTCTTCATTTCCTGTTGTTCCAGACAGAACTTCATCGGATGGAGAATGCTGAAGATGTTCTGGATGAACCCGAGCGTCTGCGGTGATGATCTACAGGGACATCTGAACTTCAGAAAGCAACGATTTATGTGAATTTTAAAAAGTCAAAACATAACATTTATGCAGTAGCTCAAAGCGATGACAGAGTGAATTAGGTAGATCCACGATCTGGTGACCTTTACCACGTAGTCAAATGACTTATCAATGAGAGAAGAAGAGTGGAGACAGAAGGCAGAGGTAATAGATCTCAGATAATCTCACCAGTGACATTCACCAATCTTTACCGCATTAAATGCCCTGATTGAAGCATCACCTTTGTTTAGTTTTTACCCACAATTCCTCTGTGTTTCATTATACGGAGCTGTTTCCCTGCAGCGTCCACAGGTAAACAGAGCTCTGTGTCATTAGCCACACGCTGCTACAGAATAACTTAATAATATCTACCTGCCGCACACAGAATGCTCGCAATACAAAGTCGGTCATGTCTGTAGTTAAGGGTGAATCTAAAGCTCACCAGCGTCCGTCCATCGCAAACCGTTACAAACAAACTGAATGTAACTCTTCGTTAAGTCCAAGTGAAGTGATAACGCAGAAATCACACGTCTCAGCGTCCACTGACGCCGCACAAAAGACCGGGGTTTATGGGATGGAGCTATCGTATCCCATAAATCGACAAGAACCCTCCTCCAGTGCTGATGTTCTCACATACAGATCGTCCTACCTTGTCTTCTACTAAAGTAAAGACGCTGAGACTCTCTTTAGGAGAGACCAGGATGGACAGGGTCAAGAATTAGGTTTATAGGACAGTTGTGAGACCATGATGGATGGATTAGAGACACTAGGAATACGTAGAAGACAGGAGACAGAGCTGGAGGTGGAGGAGTTAAAGATGCTGAGGTTCTCTTTAGGAGAGACAAGGATGGACAGGATCAGGAATGAGGTGATTAGAGGGACAACACAGACAGGAAGGTTTGGAGAAAGAGCTAGAGAAGACAGACTGAGATGGTTTGGACATGTTCAGAGGAGGGACAGTGGATACATTAGTAGAAGAATGATCCTAGAGATGGAGACAAAGAGGAGATTGATGGATGCAGTGAGGGAGGACATGGAGGTAGTTGGAGTCAGAGTGGAAGATACAGAGGACAGGGGGAGATGGAGATTGTTGACTCACTCTGGCAAGGGAAAAGTCGAAAGGAAAAGAAGAAGAAGTCTTCTTCTAAAGCAGATCTAGACAAACTAAGGCCTGGGGACTGGATGCGGTCCGTTTGGCTTGTAAATACGGCCCCTAAAACTCGTCAAACCACGTCAAATTTCAGCACCAACTTTAGCCCGGGAGTCAAAATAATTGTCCACCCCTGTTGTAAAATGTAGGTAGCAAGTCAGAGGAAGTCTCTATGACTGCCACCCAAGAACAGGATTTGGTCTTTGTCCAGGAGGTGAATCCTGGAGTTCCACACCAACGACAGAGACATTAGTTCTGGGCCAAAGCTCCACTTCATTAACGTTAAACTGTTTTTTTCTGCCACATTTTCTGTCACATGGGAAGGTTTAATGTTGTGTTTCTCATGTGTTGTGTTGTCTAGTCAAGTTCCAGCCGTAGTGTGTGTGACTGTGCACCTGCGTTCAGACAGAGACGCCTCTGACTGCACTCTGGGGGAATTTGTCCAGCTCTTATTTGCCCAGTTGCTCAGTCCCACCTCCACTGCTGCAGACCCACAGACCTGCAGACCTCACCTTTTTCTGGCCTCTTCACTAACACTGCCAGACTGTGCATATGTTGCTATGCAACCGGAACTGGCAATCAACACGTTTCCAACTCCCAGATGCTCAACACAACACTGGCCTCATGACCTGCACCAACAACTCCTGCTGTCAATGAGTTCAATGAATAATTGATCTCATGTTAAACTAAAGTGGATAAACACATTAAGAGTAAACTACTATTGTTAAAACCAATAAAATCAAATCCAATAGGTCACCTGGGACCAGCAAATATATCATGTATTGGTTCTGAGTTTGACCCGTGGGACATTTTTGGTTATATTTCTTATATTGTAAAAGAACACTCTGAGCAAGGAGAGAAGCAAAAAAGAAAAAAAAAATCAATTTTCTGATGGAAAATTCTACAAGATTGTGACTGAACTCGAAACTTGAAAAATTATAATAGTAATGAATAAAATTTGTTTTCCATTATACGTAACTCCCAGACAATCAAACTTGTCAACCCAGCTCAGTAGCATGAAAAGACACCAGACTGAGGAATGAAACCTCACAGCTAAAGGCCTGATGACCAGTTGGTTACGGCAGTGGTCTCCAAACACTGGGACGTGGACCGGTACTGGTCCGTGGGTGAATTGGTGCAGGGACCGCAGAGAAATATTGTTTCCTTTTGGCGCCATCTGTCTATTACTTCCACTACAATACATCAACAAAAGAACTGACCAATAGAACGGCTAGGATTCCATCATCAATAATGCAACTATATTTGATTAGGAAATATTTTCTCAGTGAAGACAACAACAACAAACTCAAAATGATGCAGAGTCATTGATACAAGATTCTAACTTTTTATACCGGTCTGGTAGGAGAAAATTATAGGCTGAGTGCACTTGAGAAATCCTTGTTGTGCCCATGTATAGTTATTTCGGGTAGGAAGATTTTATAGGTAGGAAAATATTTTAGAACACCAGAAATGTAATTTTATCAAGGGGACTTAACGACTGGTCCGTGAAAATAGTATGAGACATTTAATTGGTCCATGGCACAAAAAAATGTTGAGGAACACTGGGCTAAAGTTTCCCTCCCAGTAGTAAATTCTGTTTTATTTAAACCAGAAGACCAATATATTTTATTTGATGATGTCCAATATAATTTCATAGAGTCGTTGATACAAGATTCTAACTTT
Source organism: Paraplagusia blochii (assembly GCA_016785265.1). Classification (NCBI taxonomy): domain Eukaryota; kingdom Metazoa; phylum Chordata; class Actinopteri; order Pleuronectiformes; family Cynoglossidae; genus Paraplagusia; species Paraplagusia blochii. Next base: position 51,757 of record JAFBJS010005234.1, read on the forward strand.
TTATACTGGTCTGGTAGGAGAAAATTATAGGCTGTGTGCACGTGAGAAATCCTTGTTAATTCAGGTAGGAAGATTTTATAGGTAGAAAAATATTTCAGAACACCAGAAATGTAATTTTATTAAAGGGTATTTTTCTGCCACAACTTAATGACCGGTCCGGGAAAATAGTACGAGACATTTAACCGGTCCGTGGCGCACGAAAGGCTGGGGGACACTGAGATACAGATTAGAAAAAAAGTTTTCAGTTTTGATGGCCTGCTGGCGTTTCTGAAATAAAGTGATATTCTTTAGATTTCACCTTTACTGAGTTTAAAAAAGCCTCAAATCCTCGGCCAAAACATGGCACTGTGGTTGGTTATGCCTCCGCAGTGCAAATAATGGACAGGTCTGTCCAGGGACTTGAACCCTATGCTTATTCAACAGAAGGAATAAATGCAGCGTTGGCTGGAGTGGGAGAAAAGGGCAAACGCACACGGAAACGCAAGCATATTTATTCAAAACACCTGAAAAAATACAAAGAATATCTAAGGAAGCAGCTGAGCTACAGACAATAGATATGTTTTATTATTAGCCTCGATTTTTTTGTCATTCAGTGATGGTGCAACCAATGGATGCAAAGGTGTAAAACCAGGACAAAGGTCTCACCAACCAAACAACCTTCACATTTCGTCGGAAAGTTTCTCTTATCTGTAGTAAAAAGGGGAGAATTTTGTCGAAACACTTTCTTCCTTTAAATTAGTAAACGCAAAACTCATTCCCTCCAGCAGGAGCAGCATTCGACAAACAGTTTAAAAGCAAAATGTTTTCCTGGAAAATGTTTAGAGAAAATAAATCTATCAATTGTTCTGGTGCGATAAACGACCTTAGATAATTTCTTTTCTTCTTTTCCTTTCAACTTGTCTCTTTTTTCAGGAGAGTCAACAATTTCCATCTCCCCCTGTCCTCTTTGTCCTCAACTCCGAATCCAAGTACCTCCATGTCCTCTCTCACTGCATCCATCAATGTCCTCTTTGTCTCCTACCTGGTAGCTCCATCTCTAGGATCATTCTTCTACCAATGTCTCCACTGTCCCTCCTGTGATTAGAGGGACAACACAGACAGGAAGGTTTGGGAAAAAAAGCTAGAGAAGACAGATTGAGATGGTTTGGACATGTTCAGAGGAGGGACAGTGGACACATTGGTAGAAGAATGATCCTGGAGATGGAGCTACCAGGTAGGAGACAAAGAGAAGATTGATGGATGCAGTAAAAGAGGACATGGAGGTGGTTGGAGTTAGAGTAGAAGATACAGAGGACAGGGGGAGATGGACAATGTTGACTTGCTGTGGCACCCTCTGAAAAAAAAGAGACAAGCCAAAAGGAAAGAAGAAGTTCTGCTTCCTGTCACTAATGCTCATAGGTTTAAACACTTGTTCAGTTTGAATACAGAGGAGACGTCACATGACATGAGTTACCAATGAAACAAGGTTCAGCCCATTCAACCATAACCCAGTCAATAGACATATTTCATCCACAACATCCCGCCTTCAAATCCATGATGTCGTGAAGTCATGGACATATTCTCAATCTTTACTGATTTCCTGTCACAAACTCCGTCCTCACTGGCCCTTCATCTTTCCTGCCAGATTTTCTTCATTATGAAATCGATGAAGAAGTTCATTTAGTTGGTTGTAATGAAGGACTTCATCACAACGTCTCACAGAGTCCACCTGGGGACACATCAGGGGAGAGGTTGTAGAAGAGCTTCAAGCATATAGCAATGCATTTGCATGTATTTTTTTATCTTTTTGCTGATCTGCGTTGAATCGAAAAACATTTCATCCATGGAGAGCCACGCATTTCAACCGTAGGCCTTCAGTGACATCATAGATCTGTGATGTCAAATTAATACACCTCATCAGTAGGACACCAGGACACCAGGACATTATGTTACCCTTGATATACGTAGACTCATCAAGCAACACTTAAGTTCCAGGGCAATTAAAATCAATAATTCTTAGTATTTTTGACATTCAACTGTGTTGGTGGACGATTTGTTTCGTTCCCACTTGGTTTTGAGGTATGATTCCCGACAGTTTTTGGAACATCCAACAACAACATGTGGCAAGTATATCTGCAACCAGATCCACTCCATCTCCTACTTCAGATTCAATTTGTCGTTAAATGACAATTTCAGACTCCCGGGAGAGCCTCTCCAATCATGGTACACATGCGACTAGCCTTCTACGTAGGGCCAGCTAGAAGGCCTTGAGGTCACAATCTGGCAGGATGATTGGTCTGAGCGCTGTAAACTTCATTTTGATTCTGAAGGATTTGGCAGATTTCCTGGCACCTGACAACACTAGCTAGCTGAAATTTGATTGGATAAAAAGTTTTTTTTTTTCCAACTTTTTAAATGTATCTCTTTTTGTATTAATAATAACTAATGCATAGGGCCAGCAGAGAAGGCTTTGCTGGCCCTGATGGCCTACCGCTGGTGGATCCCATGCACTTGGACGGGTTCGAAACCACTAAACCAGTGGAAGGAGTGATCTCACCACATGAGCCAAGGCAAGTGAAGTCACGTGAAAGGGAGGACAGTGACGTGTGGGGAGGTTCAGGACTGACGGATCTGAAGCTCTTTGAAACTATGGGCAACAGCTGCACATCACCGCGTCTATCTGGGGTTTTTTGACTCGATAATGTCACAATAATTCCACTGAGCCACCGCACCTGGATGATTATTATTACATCATTTTACTTCAGCGAAGTACCGAGGAACTTGAGATACATCTCGACCCATGCCTTGATGGAGCCGACAGCTTTAAATCTGACAACCAGCATGCATTAGAGACCAGGATCAATGAGTACCAGCCTATGACTGATGGTCTTAATGGATTCTAAGAGACTGCAGATCGACTAAAATTGCAACTCTTGGTGCTCAATGACGACTAAAACCCAACAGTCCATCCATCCATTTCCACCCGCTTCCATTGTTGGGTTGCAGGGACCGCTGTCTCCACAACTGCCACCCAAATCACATTGCACCGTATCGCACCTTCCTGAAGCGCCCTAACCGGGATCAAATTTTGAGTTTTCTGTCATTTTCTCTAATGTTATTACCGGCTCTTTTCCCTCACAGTTACAGAACAATCTGCCGTATCTAAGTGTGAGTAAATGCATCTTTATATTAAGAGTTCACAAAGTGATAATGAGTTGTTATTATCTCGATTATTGCAATTAAGCGACAGGATGAAGTCCTATATGGAGCAGCAGAAACATCATCAACAGCCAAGTATATGAGGTGTTTCTGTTCTATTACTGTCATTTCTATTTTGCACATCTATCGGGGCTACATCACATTGAAAAGCCACTGAAATGTGCATCTGATTTTTCAGAACCAAAATCACATTTTTTACAGACCAGAAGAATCTGATAAAGATTATCCTGCCAGATGTCTCATTAACAGAAATATAATCTTTAATATTTGTTCAGAGGAAAGGTTTTCCCGTCCTGCGTCCCATAATCGTGTCGAAAGCTGAAGCGCTCTATTTATGCCAGACCGAAAATGATGAAAAACACGTCTGCTATGTGAAGAATGTGCAGTGGCACTTTTTTTTTTTTTGTTATTCCACTTCCAGTGATGCCTTGTGTCAAGAGAAACAATGACAGGTGCCAAGTGGAGGTTCAGCCAGTTGGTACCTAAACACAACCCGCGAAAACGGGATCAAGAGCCCTGTGTTCCATCAGTTTAATATCCCCAACATCAACCCCGGCCAAGCAGACAGCAATCACCTGCCAACAAAAACATATGGGATTCAGCTGAAGGGCTTCAGTTTTTCAAAAAACAGTCTCCTTCAGTCTGAACTTCTTAAGAAGGTGGGTACGAACGTGCTTTCCCTTTTTAAAAAGACGCTAGTTGAGGTAGCGCACATTGAAGAAAGCTGTGGATTCAGCCAGGACACTGCCGCCTTTCAACCTCTGTGTTGTTCAAAGGTGTGTTGGCTTTGAAGAATGCGGACCTTCGTCATCATCACCTGCCATTTTCATCTCCACTATTTAAGGAAAATCAAGGGGAAATAAATACAAGTTATTTTCTGATAATTTGCACGGTGGATTTATGAAGTCTCTACGTCTATTGTTTTATTCAGTTGTACTTCTTTGATAGGTAGGTAGCTGGTTAGGTAGGTAGGTAGGTGGTTATGTAGATAGGTAGTTAGGTAGGTAGGTAGATAGTTAGGTAGGTAGGTGGGTGGGTAGGTGGTTAGGTAGATTGGTAGGTAGGTGGGTAGGTATATAGGTATATAGGTAGGTACATAGGTACATAGGAAGATAGATAGAAAGGTAGGTAGATAGGCAGGTGGGTAGGTAGGTACATAGGTACATAGAAAGGTAGGTAGGTAGGTGGTTAGGTAGGTAGGTAGGTAGGTAGGTAGGTGGGTAGGTAGGTAGGTGGGTAGGTAGGTAGGTACATAGGTATATAGATAGGTACATAGGTATATAGGTAGGTACATAGATAGGTAGGTACATAGATAGATAGATAGATAGATAGATAGATAGATAGATACGTAGATACGTAGGTGGGTAGGTAGGTAGATAGGTAGGTGGGTAGGTAGGTAGGTACATAGGTATATAGGTAGGTACATAGATAGGTAGGTACATAGATAGATAGGTAGATAGGTAGATAGGTAGATAGGTAGATAGATAGATAGATAGATAGATAGATAGATAGATAGATAGATAGATAGATAGATAGATAGATAAAAGGTTTTGGTTAGTGAGAGACAATTTATTAGTTTGGTTCTGCTCAGAGAGCAAACAAATAATGAAAGCTTGGCGAAGGTCGTGAGAAGAACTCCAGAGTTGCTCTAAAATAAAACATCACGCAGCTGAAAGGATCTCAATGTGTGTCTGAAGGGACAACAGAAAATGTGTCTCTTCCCCTTTTTATAGGTCTTGATTAAAAATGCTTTAAACACATAAATATCAATAAAAGCTCCCTGGAAACACACACTGAGCGTAGGCTGCCAACCAGAAAACCTGGAAGAAATAGTTGGCTTTGCATATCTCAGCGTCCCCCCCACACACACCCCTCCTCACCCCCTGAACCTCAAACCATTTACCCAAACAACCCTGGGGTCAAGTCTCTGCAACAAGTCAACATGGAACATTAAGAACTATTAGTGAATTAAACTCTTGTGCCTGACTTGACTTCACTGCAAAAAGAAACTGACGGACTTTCTTTCCTGATCAAAAATCTTTTTTTTTTTTCGTTTTTTTTCCCCTACAGGCAGGTCAGGAGCAACGCACGTCCAAAATGCATTTTTATGTTTCCGAGGCAGAGCTTTTGTCAAGACTTTCTGAATAAACAACCTTGCCATGCTCTCTCGGAGAAGTTTCATTTCAGATGTCCTCGACTGCAGAGAAGCAGTTTTTTTTTCTTTTTTTTCTGAAATACTCCAACTGATGCATAACCCATCAGTTCTGCTGTGTATTCATACTTGGGAGTCTTGCTCACCACAGACCCAGCAACCGTGCCTTCGCCTTTTGGCTGGTAGGGATGATTATGCAACATGACACACATTGAGAGGTGACCGAGTTTAACAGAGCTGCTCCGATGTTGAGGGTTAGCGTTAGCCATCATTAATTCCCCTCCCAGCTGTTTCTACGTTGTACGAGGATTTTTGTCTTCATCCTTCAGTCGATCAGACGATCAATCCGTCATTGTTCTACTTAAACCAACTCCTCAGGCGACGTGTTCTAGGATGAGTTTCTCTTTTTTCGTATCAGCCGCTTCGCGCCATGAGGGCAAACAACCATAAAATCTTAAACAGCGTTTAACGGCGGCCTCCGGGCATATCCTCACAACCTACACCTTATTTGTCAGCGTGAAATAAAAGCGTCTTTCTTCTGTGCTACAGTGCTACAAACCACTGCTCTCCACATATGAAACAAATCAAATGTTTCACAAGGAAAACAGTTTTTAATTGAATTAAATTTGAGATATTTGTAGGAGAGGAAATGCTTTATAATCACAACTTGCGTCCAACTGTTTAACGAGCGATGTCCATGCCAAACTGTCTTCATATTTTAAACAACCAAACTCATTGGTAAATTATTGAATTACTCTTGTCAACCCCTTGGATTCCTCAAAATTTTTTGCGCCACGGACCGGTTAAATGTCTGAAACTTTTTTTATGGACCGGTTGTTAAGTTGTGGCAGATAAATACCTTTTAATAAAATTACATTTCCGGTGTTCTGAAGTATTTTCCTACCTATAAAATTTTCCTACCTGAATTAACTGTGCAAGGGCGCAACAAGGATTTCTCGATTTGACACAGCCTATAATTTTCTGCTACCAGACTGGTATAAAAAGTTAGAATCTTGTATCAATGACTCTGCGTCATTTTGAATTTATTGTTGTTGTCTTCACTGAGAAAATATTTCATATTTCATTATTGATGATGGAATCCTAGCCATTCTATTGGTCAGTTCTTTTGTTGATATGGGTATGGATCAAGTGGAAGTAACAGCTAGATGGGGACAAAAGAAAAACATCATTTCTCTGCGGCCCGGCACCAATTCACCCACGGACCAGTGCCGGTCCCCGCCCCAGTGATTGGTGTAAAGCGTCGACAAGTAAATTTTGCAGAAATTTGAAAACCCTCGTTCTATCTCTCTACATCTTCAACTTCTTACAATATTACAACAAAAAGTCATTCCTCAAAAATCCAGACAAACATGACACTTGGCTCATTCCCACTTCACAGCTGTTGCCGTTGAAATATAGGCAGCATCGGCCTCTTAATGATTCAGCAGCCAGGCCTGTTGCCTGTTGCCTGTTGCTGTAAATACTTCCAGACAGCTGTCTGTCTATAATTAAGAAAACATCCACAGTAAAACATCCACCTAGTGAGGGCGACGGCTACCAGTTGAGTTCAAAGACCACTGGTCCGCAACGACAGGCTTTTTCATTAGGAACCACAGGTTAGAGGAGTGTTTGAAGTGGAGTTATGCAGCAGATGGTCATGTGACGTAAGACAGAATGAAACTGAATTATTGCATGTGTAAAAATGTAATCACTGTATTTGTGATACCTGTAAGATAAAGTATATTGTCCACTTAATACTTTATGTGTGTTTTGATGGTTTCTAAGTGAATCTTCTTCTCCTTTCCTCTTGTCCCTTTTCTCAGGGGTTGCCACAGCGAGTCAACAACTTCCATCTCCCCCTGTCCTCTGTGTCCTCTCCTCTAACTCCAACTTCTTCCATGTCCTCCCTCTCTGCATCCATCAATCTCCTCCTTGTCTCCTACCTGGTAGCTCCATCTCTAGGATCATTCTTC
>JAFBJS010005239.1:0-23524 GCA_016785265.1 Paraplagusia blochii
GGCAGGTGAGGCATGGCATCCAGCATTTGGTGAACTCCCAAACACATTCTGGAACTGTGAGAGATGACCTCACGTTGGCAGAGGAGCTGAACACCTTCTTTGCCCAAATTTAGGTCACAGCAAGCCCAGAGCAGCACATTCTGCACTCCGAAGGAACATGAGGTGAGACAAACCCTGTGGTCCATCAAGGAAAGCAACAGGTCCAGTCGGAGTCCCAGTACGTGTGTTGAGGGACTGTGCGAACCACTTTGCTGGAGACTTAACCAAGATTTTCAACCAATCACTGGCAGAGTCCAAAGTCCCATCCTGCTTGAGGTCCATAATTCCCTTACCCAAAAAGCCTCACATCACCAGTCTCAATTACTGCAGTCCAGTAGCACTCACATCAGCTGTCATGAAATGTTTTGAAAAGCTGGTCCACAGCCCTCCCCCACAGCACGGACTCACACCAGTTTGCCTACCTGAGGGTTCGGCAGGCCACAAGCATGTGGATCAGCAGCTTTCTCTCTGCCCACAAACAGAGTGTAAGAGTGGGCCAGCACACATCAGGGGTCCTAAGCCTCAGTACGGGCTCCTCACTAGTCCACTACTGTACTGTTTAAATACATATGACGACAAACCCACCCCTCATAACAAAACAATTGTAAAATTTGCAGACGACATCCCCCTCTACCCCCGTGGCCATTTCTGGTCCCAGGTTGGTGAGAGGAGCCATGCTGACAATGACCTATATCCTCAGGCACAGGGGACTGGGGCTGAGAAATTGCCCTCTCTGCCTGGACAAACCTTACAGTCACCCAATTCTAAACAAAGGGTCCCACAGCCCACTGCAGAGCTGCACGATCAGAGAGCAAGCCCCAGTTTGGAAGACGAGCAGTGGAAACACATTCACACACTGCATTGTAGGCAGCCTGTGCTATACACAGCTCTCTTTATTAATATGCTTGCAGCCCTCCCCTGCAGCATTGACCCACACAAGTTTGCCTACAGGACTTACCGTTCTAAAGAAGATGCAGTAGACACGACACTCCATGCCACTCTTGCCCATCTGGAGCAGCAGGGGAACTATGTCTGGATGCTATGCTTTCAACACCAAACTCCCCCACAAACTGGTTGTGAAGCTGGGTGAACTGGGGGTTCCGCAGGCAACATGCATGTGGATCAGCAGCTTCCTCTTGCCTGCATACAGAGTGTAAAAGTGGGCCAGCACACATCAGGGGTCCTAAGCCTCAATGCGGGCTCCCTTCAGGTCTGTGTACTGAGTCAACTACTGTACTGTTTGTACACATAACTGCAAACCCACCCATCAGCAAAAAAACATTGTTAAGGCCTGTCCTGGGCTTTGAATACCTCTGAAGCTGGCAATGAAGGCCTAGCAAAGTCTTTACTTCCTGAGTCGATGCAGATTCTCAGTCATCCAGGTCATGGTCAAGGTTAAAGAAATAAAGTGTAGGCAACAGGACATTCAGTTTTTGGAAAACGTTTCTTCAGTTCTAACTGTTAGTGGGGAGTAACAGTAAAAGTCTTTGTTGGAAGCTTTCTTTCCGGAAAATCCTAAGGAAGTAAAGGTTAAAGATTATAGTTAGGCAACTGGACATTCAGTTTTTTGGAAAACGTTTCGCCTCTCATCCAAGAGGCTTCTTCAGTTGTAACTGTTAATGGTAACAGAAGTTATATCCTGTGAGTGGGGAGGAAGGGGTGTTTCAAGTCCCTCCTGTAGGGTGGACCTGGGGATACCTGTGAAGTGTGATACAAGTCGTTGGGTGGGTATTGAGAGAGGGAGGAGAGAGAGAGAGTACAACAGGAAGGGTAATGTCGTCATTCATACATTCATAAATATTACATTTCTATGGAGAAATGCTTATCTGTTTTTTCTGCAACAAAGGTAGATTGTAATTAAAAAATAAAAAACAATAATCTAAAAAGGGTATTTTACTTATGCGTTCAAAGTCCATCTTTCATCGATGTTAATCTTTATTGTGTTCTGTTCTCCAGTCTGTGACGCATGGTAATGGTATCGGTTGCATCTTTATTAAGCTCTCTGATTGGTCGTCCGTGAAGGCTGATTGATGATTGGCTGCTGTACCCAATGACGAATACATTGCTAGAATATTCCTCTACTAACATAAACAGGTCAGCCATCTCGTCAAAGTGAGAGAACGCGATAAAGAAGACAGACAAAAGGTGGAATTTGAACAAAAAAACAAAACACAGTAATTTCTTAAACTTTTTTCTACATAAATAAATTGACGTTCATAATTGCTTTATTATTTACTTTTTAAGTTGACTGTTAATCAGAAACTCAATCTATTAAATTCATAAACAACGTAACAAGTTTAGGGCTGTGGAAGGGGTGGCAGAAGATAACCATTATCAAATACGTTTTGAGAAAGAATGGATTGAACATTGATAAATAGCTTTTAAAAGTTTTCTGTTGGTATTAATAATAACACAATTTTGTCCAGGCTTTACATAGTATAGGTTTTGCACTGTATATGTGTAATACACAGGGTATAAAAGCAACTGGTATTCAGTCCAGTGACTAAACTAATTTGGAAAATCCCATTTATTTTGATTCTCTGCAGCAAATAATTCAAAAAAGAAGAAATCAATAACAACTAAATAGGACACCTGATTTCTACAATTGTGTTGCATTTTCTATTGCTTGACCATACTAATAACCAAGTTTTTTAAACACTGTTTTTTTTTTTTTAAATACGTGTCAATATAGATTTCTGCTTGTTATTACTATGTTGTCCCATTAAATGAAATATTTTAATATGTAATTTTTTTTGGACAATGCTGAGGCCTTAAATATTGCCTTACTTTACTTTATGTATCATGTACAGATGCTGAGCAAATACCAGCAGGAACTTAAATATGTACAGGGGTACCACGTACCCATAGCCATCGGTATTCTCTGTGGGTGCTAGTGAATCTCAAATTCTGTATACAGTGCATGTCCTCCAGGTCAAAATGACCTGTCTTCAGTAGATCTCCAGTTCAAGCAGCTTATGAGATTTTTCACACATTTTATTTTGCTTAAAGAAACAACTAGTAATTTCCCAGAAAATGTGCGAATAAAAGTTTTTACTCCTTATCTGTCTTCCTGTAGGCTATAAAGGAAATGTGCAAAAGGGAGTTTTGTATGCATTTTTATTTATCCCAATGAGTTTCTTTTGATTTTTTTTTCCTTGCAGTCTTTGAGAAGGCCACCTGTCTTGTTTTCTTTACATCTGCTACTGATTGATCTCAGACAGAACTAAAACATCCTCACATTCTGTGTTGTGAAAATAACTCTGTGACCTGGAATTCAATTAAAGTTCATTGTCGAGTCATGGTGACCCAAAGACAACCTTTGTAACCTTTTTGTACAGCATGCATGAGAATGTGGATAATTGCAACAATCAACATTTTCCAATGTTGGGGTCAATGAGTCATAAATTTTAAGATGACAAAAAAATATTGTTAAAGGGAATTTTTTAGTGGGGTTTAACACAGTGATGGGTAAATTTGACCCGTGGAAAAACAGGAGGGCGAACAGTTATTCGGATATTAACATTACTGTGCGTACCTCATTTTAAATAAACAGTATTGATAATAACTCTGTAATCCTTCTTAGTAAAACCAAATTTACTTTTCATATTCATGCATTAATACTAAATTCTTTCGGAAATACTGAGATCTTTCGATGATAGCTTTTGCATTCGCTTATACCTTATGTATTATATATACATATACATATATAAATACATATATATACAGTGTATATATATATATATATATATGGAGAGAGAGAGAGAGAGAGACATAGAGAGAGAGTAAATAAGCACCAATAAAGAAGACCAACCATCCACCAACATTTACTGTTGAAAGGTCCTATTGTGAACATGCTCTTTCTTTTAGATTTTTCAATGAAAAGTTACAACAGCCCTTCTGGTTTCAGGTGCTCAATGAGGCTTATCAATGCCAACTCTATCTGATACTGAGGCTGTCAGAAACAATGCGTTTACTGTATTTGTTACTGTAATGCAGTGATGCTGGATTTCAGTAGGTGTCTTTAGGAACCGTAAGTAGACCTTTTGATTTCATAACATTTTAAAACACCCTCATTTTTTTAAGATGAAAACAAACATACACAAATATATACAATTGTCGTGTCAGCTCTGATTGCCTTGGTTATTACTTTTGGATATGGAGCTTAAGCAAACTCTTTAAATTCCCCTTTGTCTCCAACCTGGTTGCTCCATCTCTAGTATTATTTTACCAAGGTATACGCAGTCCCTCCTCTGAACATGTCCAAACCATGTCTTCTTCTTAATGCTTGCCATTATATTTAAATTAATCACCACCATTAGAAAGTAGGAAAGTAAAATCACGCCATACTCTTAAATGGACACCACTATTTCAGGTACTACCATTTATTTTCTTAGCAATGACAACGGTATTTCAACCAATTAACCCGATAGGTACATGAACTAAGCAGACCCAGTTTTTACCGTGAAGCGAATTCTTCAATTCTAACCAAAATACAAATAAACAATTATCAACTTTGTGACCACAGAGTCCTTGAAATCACACTTGAAAGTATTTACTTGCATATCCTCTGGCAGACATAATTTCTAAATGGTGCCTGACACTAACATTACACATCATAAACTATTTTAGGACTTATTGTTCTATTTTTCCCCTGGTCATGGTATTTCAACCATCAACACTATTTGCTAGTAAGAAAGTTTAAATGGTCCCAAACTCTTAGATTGCTCTTATGAAATGACTTACAAGATGGTAAGAAATTAGATAAACATCTACTTAACTTTTCATGCAGTCAATCAAATCACTTAAAGGTGACTTCTGGAGTTAATTGTATTTTACTATTGTTTTTCTTATGTAAAAGAGATATTTGTTGAGAATATTTTGCATTGAAACAATAAACATTGGAAAAAAAGAAAATGTGTAATTGAATTATATTCTAATTAGGGATGTCCGATATATCGATCCACCGATAAATATCGGGCCGATATGAGCATAATTTTTTATATGGAATTATATTGGTATCGGTTTTTCCATTGATAATATTAATCCAATGATGCAAAGGCGTGGTCTCAGCAAATACGCTGGGTTTCCGCAGGAACTGAGTCTGCAGTACTGACACTCTGACCGGCACGTGATTAATGTCATTTAAAGAGACAGCTACAATCAATCAATCAAATTTTATTCATATAGCCCACATTTACAAATCAAATTTGTCACATAGGCCTTTACAGGGTTGGTAACATCCATAGGGCTACAGGGTTGGTAACATCCTCTGTCCTTACACCCTCAGCCCGGGTAAGGAAAAACTACCCAGGGAAAAAAAGCCCTTTTAACAGGGAAAAAAAAAAAACGATAGAAACCTTAGGGAGAACCACAGGAGAGGGATCCACTCCCTGGACGGACAGACAGTGCAATGGATGTTACCAGAGCATAAAAATACAATATGATAAAACAAGTACAAAGGAACAACACATAGTCAAATTTTAAAAGCTTCCAGTAGCTGTTATGTAGTTATTTGAGGCTATGATCCTGGTCATCATACTGCTGGTCCTCCTAGTCCTGGATGTCCTAGTCGCAGCATCGGCTCATTCGTGTCGTGGCATTTTCCCATTCATGAGCAACAGGAATGGGAAAGAGAAACAGAAAAAACAGTACTTTAAAACAGATTTCAATAGATTGGGGGAGAGAGTGGAGTAGAGAGTGAGACAGGGACGAGGAGGAGGGAGGAGGGGTGCCCAGACCATGAGCTCAATGCATGATGTGAGAGCCCCCCTCCCCAGCATTTAAAAACCTATAGCAGCTTGGTGTAAACTACAGGATTGGTGTTCAACATTCAAAAAGTTCCCATAGGCGACATTGAATAGATGGGTTTTTAGTCTGACCTTAAAGGAAGAGACCGAATCAGAACCCCTGACATGAAGCGGAAGCTGATTCCACAGAAGAGGGGCTTGGTAGCTAAAAGCTATACCACCTGTTCTACTCTTAATAATTTTGGGAACCACTAATAGACCCGAATCTAGTGATCGCAGCGGTCTGCTAGGTTTATTGGGGGAGAGTAGTTATTGGGCTGATCCTTGATGAAGTCAAGGATCAGCAAGTAGTTTTACCATGGACATTTGGACTTCAAACGTGAGCTCAGTGTCAACATTGAGCCTTACAGCTCAATGGCTGGATGATGATTGTGAGCTACATGAAGTTCATCTCCACTGTGTTGTGTGTTGAAAATAATATCAGCTCAGGGTCCACTGTTATTAAACTATTCATTATTTTTGATGTTTTATTCTCAACACAATAATTCCATCAAAAATGCTATAGTTAGTTTAACTCTATTTATTTTACTCATTTAATAAATATGAATATCAATAAATGTTTTGGACTTCAAACGTGAGCTCAGTGTCAACATTGAGCCTTACAGCTCAATGGCTGGATGATGATTGTGAGCTACATGAAGTTCATCTCCACTGTGTTGTGTGTTGAACCCTGAGCTGATATCAGCTCAGGGTCCACTGTTAAAACTATTCATTATTTTTGATGTTTTATTCTCAACACAATAATTCCATCAAAAATGCTATAGTTAGTTTAACTCTATTTATTTTACTCATTTAATAAATATGAATATCAATAAATGTTAGTTTGTTTTATTTTAATAATTGAAGGCTGTGTTTAACTGCAGGGTATTGTACTATGTGGCTCAGATAAGGGGGAAAAAGGAGAGTTGCATATTAGTGAGGTTTGAAGAGGACTGTATTATATTTTCATACTAAGGTCTGAAATTACAGGAGGCCTTTAATTCCCACCCCATTTTGTTTTTGTTTTTTTTCTTGAAAACTCAAAATAAAAAATAACACCAAATATTGTACAGCGGTGTGGTCACATGGTGTATCATTCTATCCAGGAGAGAGCTTATTTATTTCAATAATAGGTAATATAGCTAATATACTGAGAGCCTATGTTGCCTTCATATTCATTTTATATAAGGCTTTTATTTTTTTGCGGCTCCAGGCAGGTATGATTTCTGTGTTTTTGGGCCAATATGGCTCTTTGAACATTTTAGGTTGCTGACCCCTGCCTTAACCACTAGGACGATGTTTAATATTGCCATAAGTGTGCTATTTTGTAATGTGTTTATTGAATTTATTCCATTACCAGGACCAAGTGCACTCTCGGTCAGCTTAAAGCAGTGAGGAAGTCATTGCCCGTCAGATAGCCTGGAAATTATCAATCTGTCAAGAACAAAAATTTCTAAGTGATATAGTGTGAATATTATCAGGCATACAATAACTCTATATATAGAGTTATTGTATAACTCTATATATAGAGTTATTGTATGACATTAATTTCTGATATATTGGTTAAATTCACAGGAATTTGGAACTTTTTCCAAAAATAAATATCAGAAAAAACCTTTAATGTCACAATCAGTCAAAGTTGATTATATCTCAGCCTAAGAAGGACATTTTGACATCTGGCACAATATATAAGAGAAAGAAATATTTACTCATCAGCTGGTGTTTTGTCGCAATCATGCATGTCTTGTCTTGTCATGCTTGTCACAAAATTACTCTTAAGCTGACGTTTTGACCAAATAATGTTTTTCTGACTAAGAATTAATTATTTACTACATCTTTAATTTTTCTAACAATATTCTTAAAATTGCAAAAAATTATGAAAAAAAGCGCAAAAAAATTAATTTACGCTCAAATGGCAAAACTCAGAGATATTAAGGATTTACAGATTCATGAGAATAAGGTTGGCTGAGGAGAAACAGCTATTTGTCATTGATTTAATCCGCCAAAAAGTGTACTTGGTGCGGCAGTTGTTGTTGAGGCAACTCGGCTGCACTGTTCCATAGAGTTCTTGTATGCCTGATAAGTTATCAGTAAGCCCAGCGCACATTACTATACACACCATATATAAAATATTAGTTTGTGATAGCACACACTGTGCTTGATGGATTTCTAAGTGGTTAGTTTCGTTCAACAGCTTTAGACCCTTGTTTCTAATACTTTGGTTGATAGGACAACAACCTGCAACCTTTCCAAAAATAATTAGAAAAAACATTTAAAGTCAAAATCAGCAAATTTGATCATATTGTGGCATTAGAAGCACATTTTGACACCTGGTACATTAAAAAAGACAGAAAGGAAGAATTACCCTTCAGCTGATGCTATCCTGCTTGTTATGTCTTGTTAGACTAAAAAACAATCATTTCACATTGTTACTTTTTTCTAACAAAACGTTTAAAATTGCAAAAAGTTATGAGTTATGGTAAGTGTAGCGTTTATGATAGCCTCAGACATTCATTTCTGATATATTGGTTAAATTCACAGGAATTTGGAACATTTGGCAAAAATAAATATCAGAAAAAAACCTTTAATGTCACAATCAGCCAAAGCTGATTATATCTCAGCCTAAGAAGCACATTTTGACATCTAGCACAATATATAAGAGAAAGAAATATTTACTCATCAGCTGGTGAGTAAAATTACTCTTAAGCTGATGTTTTGACCAATTAATTTTTTTCTGACTAAGAATGAATTATTTACTACATCGTTAATTTTTTCTGACAATATTCTTAAAATTGCAAAAAAGTATAAAAAAAAGCTAAAAAAGTAATTTACGCTCAAAAGGTGAAAAAACTCAGAGATATTATGGTTTTACAGATTCATGAGAATAAGGTTGGCTGAGGAGAAACAGCTATTTGCTAATTGATTTAAGCCGGAAAAAAGTGCATCTCGGCTGCACTGCTCCGAAGAGTTAATGTGTGTCTGATAAAATTATCAGTAAGCCCAGCGCACATTACTATACACAGAGTATCTACAATACTGTAAGAGATACACACAATATATACACAATATATAAGAGAAAGGTATATTTACTCATCAGCTGATATTTTGTTGGAATCATGCATGTCTTGTCTTGTCATGCTTGTCATAAAATTACTCTTTAGCTGATGTTTTGACTGAATCATGCTTTCCTGACTCAGAATTAATTATTTACTACATCGTTACTTTTTTCTAACAATACTTTTAAAATTGCAAAATAAAGATGAAAAAAAAAAAGCTAAAATAGTAGCGGCAGTTGTTGTTGAGGCATTGGTCCTGGTTACACTGTTCCATAGAGTTCTTTTATGCCTGATAAGCTAATGGAATTAGTAAGCCCATCGCACATCATTATACACACAGTATATTAAATATTAGTTTGTGATAACACACACTGTGCTTGATTGATTTCTAAGTGGTTAGTTTTGTTCAACAGCTTGAGACCCTCATTTCTAATACTTAGGTTGATAGGACGCCAACCTGCAACCTTTCCAAAAATAATTATTAGGAAGAAACATTTAAAGTATAAATCAGCAAATGTGATCATATCTCGGCCTAAGAAGCACATTTTGACAACTGATACATTATAAAAGACAGAAGGGAAGAATTACCCTTCGGCTGATGTTATCCTCCTTGTCATGTCTTGTCTGATTAAAAAACAATCATTTGACGTTGTTACGTTTTTCTAACAATACTTTTAAAATTGCAAAATATGATGAAAAAGCTAAAAAAGTTATTTTGGCACAAATGGGAATAACTTAACTCAAAAATAGTAAGGTTTTACAGATTCAAGAGATTGTGGACAGTCGAGGACCAACGGCTGCTTCTTGCTGCTGTCTCTGAGGCATTGGTTCCGGTTTCACTGCTTAATAGAGTCATTGTATGCCTGATACGTAAATAAATTGGGAAAGCACAGCTTATATCATTATACACACAGCAATAAAAGATATAAGTTTGTGGTAACACACGCTGTGCTTGATTTATTTATACGTGTTTAGTTTCGTGGTTTAACAGCCTCAGACCCTCATTTCTGGCACTTTGGTTTATAATAAATTTTATTAATTTTATTTAAAAAGCGCCTTTCAGGACACTCAAGGACACTTTACAAGATACAAATAAAACAAACAGAAAATCAATACATACAATGATACATTTAATAATGTGTTTATAACACATGAATCTGAAACTTTTCCCAAAATAATTATCAGAAAAAACATTTAAGTCAAAATTAGCCAAAGTTGACCATATCTCGGCACATAAGAAGCACAATTTGATACATGGAACTATGTTAAAGACAGAAACGAAGAACATGTTTTCTCTTGTCTTGTAATGCTTGTTGTAAAAATACCCTCCAGCTGATGTTTGGCTGAATTATGCATGTCAGACTAAGATACATTCACGTTCAATGTTGTTTCTTTTTTCTAAGAATACTTTTTAAATTGCAAAAAAATTATGAAAAAAATCTTATCCGAAAGAAAAATCTGCACAATTGGGGTCACACTTCACTTGAGGATGGTCGAGGTGAAATGGCTGCTTGTCACTGCTCTAAGACGGCGAAGAGTGCACATGGGGTAGCAGTTGTCTTAAAGGCGTTGGACCCGGTAGCACTGCTCCATTGTGTACAACAGTATACTCATGACAATATAAAATATTAGTTTGTGGTAACAAACACTGTATTTGTCATATTTTAACGTGGTTAGTGTAGTGTTGTAGACAGTCTCAGACATTTATTTCTGACGGATTGGTTAAATTCACACAAATTTGAAACTTTTACAAATCAATTATCAGAAAAGATTGAAAGTCAAAATCAGTGAGCAGTGAGTGGTCCATGCTAAGGGCACCTCAGCAGTAATGGTAGTGGTAGGGGGATTCGAACCAAGGGCCATGCGGACCCATGTCCGCTCCCTTAACCACTAGGCCACCACTGCCCTAGGTAGTATTCACCAATCACCGTCCACATTAGAGAACATAGACCAATCACCAGCCACTGAACAATCACACGAAGAGCAATCATATTGACCAATCACAGCCCAGCTCAGGAGGCATAGACCAATCACAGACCAGCTCCAAAGTATTGAGCAACCACAGGGAAGCTTAAAAGACATATACCAACCACATACCAGCTCCAAAGTATTGACCAGTTAAAGGCCAGTTCCATAGTATTTAACCAATAACAGGCCAGCTCTACAATCTTTGACAAATCACAGAGTAGAATAGTCTATGTCGACCAATGAAAGGCAAGCTCACTAAACTCAGTGGCCGAAGTCCAATTAGAGACCAGCTGGAAGTATTGACCAAAAATAGGCCAGTTCCATAGCATTTAACCAATCACAGGTAAGCTCTTCAATCTTTGACCACTCACAGGGTAGATTAGTCTTTTTTGACCAATGACAGGGAAGCTCAGTAAACATTGACAAATCACATGTGAGCTCCATCGTATTTACCAATCACAGCCCAGCTCAGTAGACATAGACCAATCACAGACCAGCTCCAAGGTTTTGCCCAATCACTGGTAAGCTTAGTTGGCATAGACCAATCACAGACCAGCCCCAAAGTATTAACCAATCACAAGCCAGTTCTATAGTATTTAACCCATCACAGGCCAGCTCAGTGATCATTGACCAATCAAAGGCCAGCTCCATCTTAATGACGAATCACAGACCAGCTCTAAAGTATTCACTAATCACCAGCCAGATTAGAGAACATAGACCAATCACTTGCCAGCTCTACAAACTTTGACCCTTTACAGAGTAGATTAGTCTATTTTGACCAATGAAAGGATACCTCACTGATAATTGACCAATCACACAAAAGGTCCATGACATTGAAAATCACAGCAAAGTTCAGTGGACATGGTAAAATATAGACCAGCTTAAAGTATTAACCAATCACAGGCCAGCTCTAAAGTAATTAACCAATCACAGGCCAGCTCTATAATCTTTGACCAATCACAGAGCAGAACAGTCTATTTTGACAAATCACAGGGAAACTCAGTGAACATTGATCAATCACACGCAAGCCCCATAGTATTGACTAATCACAACCTAACTCAGTGGGCAGAGACAATCACAGAGCAGCTCAAAAGTATTGAGCAATCACGGCTAAGCTTAGAGGACAGAGACCAATCACAAACCAGCTCCAAAGTATTCACCAATCACCACCCAGATTAGAGAACATAGACCAATCACACGCAAAGAGCCATCGTACTGACCAATCACAGCCCAGCTCAATGGGCATAGACCAATCATAGACCAGCTCCAAAGTACTGACCAATCATGGGCCAGTTCCATAGTATTTAACCAATCACGAGCCCGTTCTACAGAATTTAACCAATCACGAGCCCGTTCTACAGAATTTAACCAATCACAAGCCAGCTCTACAATCTTTGACAAGTCACAGAGTAGAATAGTCCATCTTGACTGATGAAAGGCAAGCTCACTAAACTCAGTGGCCGAAGTCCAATTAGAGACCGGCTGGAAGTATTGACCAATCATAGGCCAGTTCCATAGCATTTAACCAATCACAGGTAAGCTCTTCAATCTTTGACCAATCTTTGATCTTTGACACAGGGCAGATTAGTCTTTTTTGACCAATGACAGGGAAGCTCAGTAAACATTGACAAATCACATGTGAGCTCCATCGTATTTACCAATCACAGCCCAGCTCAGTAGACATAGACCAATCACAGACCAGCTCCAATGTTTTGACCAATCATTGGTAAGCTTAGTTGGCATAGACCAATCACAGAAACTTTTACAAAGTATAGTTAAATACTATAGCCACTTCTATAGTATTTAACCCTTCACAGGCGAGCTCAGTGATCATTGACCAATCAAAAGCAAGCTCCATCTCAATGACGAATCACAGACCAACTCTAAAGTATTCACTAATTACCAGCCAGATTAGAGAACATAGACCAATCACTTGCCAGCTCTATAAACTTTGACCATTTACAGAGTAGATTAGTCTATTTTGACCAATGAAAGGATACCTCACGGGATGTCATGATATTGACCAATCACAGCCCAGCTCAATGGGCATAGACCAATCACAGACCAGCTCCAAAGTATTGACCAATCATAGGCCAGTTCCATAGCATTTAACCAATCAAAGGTAAGCTCTTCAATCTTTGACCACTCACAGGGCAGATTAGTCTTTTTTGACCAATGACAGGGAAGCTCAGTAAACATTGACAAATCACATGTGAGCTCCATCGTATTTACCAATCACAGCCCAGCTCAGTAGACATAGACCAATCACAGACCAGCTCCAAGGTTTTGCCCAATCATTGGTAAGTTTAGTTGGCATAGACCAATCACAGACCAGCCCCAAAGTATTAACCAATCACAAGCCAGTTCTACAAACTTTGACCCTTTACAGAGTAGATTAGTCTATTTTGACCAATGAAAGGATACCTCACTGATAATTGACCAATCACACAAAAGCTCCATGACATTGAAAATCACAGCAAAGTTCAGTGGACATGGTAAAATATAGACCAGCTTAAAGTATTAACCAATCACAGGCCAGCTCTAAAGTAATTAACCAATCACAGGCCAGCTCTATAATCTTTGACCAATCACAGAGCAGAACAGTCTATTTTGAAAAATCACAGGGAAACTCAGTGAACATTGATCAATCACAGGCAAGCCCCATAGTATTGACTAATCACAACCTAACTCAGTGGGCAGAGACAATCACAGAGCAGCTCAAAAGTATTGAGCAATCATGGCTAAGCTTAGAGGACAGAGACCAATCACAAACCAGCTCCAAAGTACTCACCAATCACCACCCAGATTAGAGAACATAGACCAATCACACGCAAAGAGCCATCGTATTGACCAATCACAGCCCAGCTCAATGGGGAAGCTTAAAAGACATATACCAACCACATACCAGCTCCAAAGTATTGACCAGTTAAAGGCCAGTTCCATGAAAGTATTGAGCAATCACAGGTAAGCTTTAAGGACATAGACCAATCACAGACCAGCTCAAAAGTATTGAGCAATCACCGGTAAGCTTAGAGGACATAGACCAATCACAGACCAGCTCCAAAGTATTGACCAATCACAGGTCAGCTCTACAATCTTTGATCAAGTACAGAGTAGATTAGTTTACTTTGATCAATAAAAGGCAAGCTCACTGAACACTGACTAATCACACAAAAGCTTCATGGTATTGACCAATCACAGCCCCGTTCAGGGAACATAGTCCAATTACAGACCAGCTCCAAGGTATTGACCAATCATGGTAAGCTTAGTTAACATAGACCAATCACAGACCAGCTCCAAAGTATTGACCAATCATATGTCAGCTTTACAATCTTTGACCAATCACAGGCAAGCTCAGTGAACATTGACCAATCACAGGACAGCTCCATCTTAATGACAGACCAGCTCCAAAGTATTCATCTATACAAGCCAGCTTAGAGGAAATAGACGAATGACAGACTAGCTCCATAGTATTGACCAATTACAGGTTAGTTCAATAGTATTAAACCAATCACAGGCCAGCTCCATAGTTTTAGACCAATCATAGTCCAGCTCTACAATCTTTGACCAATCACAGGCCATATAAGTCTACTTTGACCAATCACAGATAAGCTCAGTGAACATTGATCAATCACAAGGCAGCTCCATCTTAATGAGGAATCAGAGACAAGTTGCAAAAAATTGAGCAATCACGGGCCGGTTTGATAGTATTTAACCAATCACAGGACAGCTTCATATTATTAGACCAATCACAAGCCAGCTCTACAATCTTTGACCAATCAGAGGCCATATTAGTCTACTTTGGCCAATCACAGATAAGCTCAGTGAACATTGATCAATCACAAGCCAGTTCCATCGTATTGACCAATCACAAGCTCATTGGACATAGACCAATCAGAGACCAGCACCAATGTATTGAGTAATCGCAGGCCGCTTTCATTCAAATTCTTGCCTCCTCTTTAAAGCAGCAAAGGAAGTTACAGGAGAAAATGACAGATTTGGAATGGAGATCGAGAAAAAAATATTCAAAGAATTTGGGGAGTTGTTGAGGTCAAGGAGAAAGAGTCAACACTAATGTTTGTTGAAAGGCTCCTCCGTGCAAAGCTTAATATCACGGAAGACAATAGCTTACAAATACAACGTGCCCATCGAGTGAACGCATCCAAGTCAGCTCAAAATAAAAATCCTAGAGTGATTATTGTCAACCTGCAATTTCAACAGAAGGAGGATATCCCCAATAGAGCATGGAAGACCAAAATCGAGATTGATGGAAAGAGAGTGACTTTTGATCACGACTATCTAGTGGAGGTGGCTGCGAAGCACCGCGACCACACGGGGCTGAAGCGAGTTTGAAGGACGAAGGGATTCGATTCCAGCCTCCACATATGGCGCTGAAGATCCACTGGCAAGGGGGCATTCAGACATACGACAGCCCGCAAGAAGCAGTGTGATGAATGCAGTGTCCCTTTTTCAATGAAGGAAAAGGGATTACAGGTGCACGGACTGGTCGAGAAAGAGCCGACATTGCCAGAACTGCAGCTCGAGACAATGTCCAAGTGGCGCAGAGTAGGAGACAAGGGGACAGACATAGCCGAAAGAACAAGGAAGCAACTGAGGCGATTCTCTTGGAGCACTTGAGTGGAGAAGACCAGAAAGTTCAATGGACAGTCCCAAATCTCAAGTATGCTCTCTGAATTTCTAAATAGTATTAAACAAGCCACTCTGACTGCTGGATTTTCTATTATTGTTATTATTCTTCTTTGTAAGTCATGTAAGTAACTCTTCTCTATTACTGCTAAGGCTGAGGATGGGCTAAAGGGCTACCTACTAATTTGTTTTAAAATGAACATTGAAATAACTACATAAATACTTGTTCAGTCTTCAGAATATCTTTATCTACTAAATTGAGGTTGAATTATTCCCATATATACTAGCCTAGTTTGTTTGGCTTTGGAGACGAAAAAAATGCTGTAAGACTGGGAGTGATGGTTTCTAGAAGTTGGACACTTTTAGCGTGAACGGAAGACTTCAGTTTGGGAAGTTTTCCATCGCTAAGGGGGCCCTCTGAGGACAGGATCCAACCCCCACCCCACCAACAGGGGACATGGGGAGACACAACTATCCCCAACATGACACGGAGGCTCAATTTTTTTGTTTATTGTTATATAGTTAAAACAGCTGTTGCTGATGTGCTTTTTGTTTTGGAGTTAAGCTTATGGGCAATGGAAATGTATATTGGGGAACTGATGTATAATGCAACATGAGGGTGTTCAGGTGGTATCACTGAATGTGAATGGGTTGAGTAGTCCAATTAAGAGGGGAAATATTATGGCTAAATTTAGAAAAGAAAAATGGCATCTGATTTTTCTGCAGGAAACCCATTTGGCCATAGAAGAACATGAGAAACTGAAGAGATTTGGATATCATAATACATTTTATAGCACCTACCACAAACACAATAATAAAAGAGTAGTAACCATATTGATAACGAACTCAACTAAATTTGAACTTCAACAGGAAAAGCGTGATAAAGAGGGAAGGTATATAATGGTAAAGGGTAAATTGGACGGACAAAAAGTGACACTTCTCAATGTATATGCACCTCCAGACAGCGAGAAAAACTTCTTTAAGACCCTATTTGACCTCATTACTGTAGACCTAGAGGGGCTTTTGATATGTGAAGGGGACTTTAATGCAGTGTTGAACTACAACCTGGATACAACAAGCACCAAAAGGAATGGCTCAATAGATACATGAATATGCAACTGGCTGAGTTGGGACTAATAGATGTCTGGAGAGACACATCCTTTGGAGAGGGACAACACACATTTTTCAGACCCACACCATATATATTCAAGGCTAGCTTACTTCTTTATAACAAAGGGTAAAGGATTGTACAATAGGGGTAGCAGATTTATCAGATCATTATGCTGCGTAAATACATCTACTGATGCACATGGACACATCTTCAGTGATGTTCCTGGAATCGTCGGGTGTTTCGGGTCTTTCAACATCATACACCCTCCTCCAGGTGACCCAGCCAGGGCTGATCAGCCTTGTGTCCAGTTGGCATGCTAGCTACCATGACTCCATGGCTCTCCTCTCTTGAGCCACAGCCATCTTGAGGCCCTCTCTGCTGCTTCGGTGGTGTTGCGGATGGCTCTGCTCCTGTGTTGTCCGACGATGCCCAGATTTCCCAGGGCGCTGGCATAGGACCGGGCTGCAAAGCCCCTGCAGCCCACTTCCACTGGAAGGCATTTTGCCCTCCATCCTGCTTGCTGGCACTCGTTGACCAGTCCCGAGTACTTAGAGAGCTTCCTCTCAAAAGCCTCTTCCAGTCTTCCCACGGGACGGTCAACTCCAGCATCACCACTTGCTTGGTGTCCTCTGATACGAGGACAATGTCAGGACGGAGGGTGGTGGTTGCGATATGACCCGGAAACTTGAGCTGTTTTTCCAGGTCAACTTGCAGCTGCCAGTCTCTAGCAGAAAGCAGGGTGCCTGCAGGTGCTCTTTTAGCTGGAGCCGCCTGCTCCCCAGCCCTGACAAAGCCAATGTGGTTCTTGGCAGGGCAGAGCTGCTTTGCCCTAACTTGGTCGTGCCTCCATCGGTAGCGCCCTTCTCCTAATGCTGTGGTGCAGCAGCTTAGGACGTGTTCTAAGGTGCCCCTCTTGGAGCACAATGGGCAAGCTGGCGACTATGCTAAGCCCCAAGTATGCAGGTTTGATGGACTGGGCAGTAAATCGTACACTGCCTGGACAAGAAATTTAATGCGATGAGGTTCAATTTTCCAGATCTCAGTCCAGGTAACTTTCCTCTCAAGTGCACTTTCCCATCTTGTCCAGGCTCCCTGCTGTCTCATGCCCACCGCCTTGCAAGATCGCGCTTCCTCCACAGCTGCTCTCACCTCCTCTTGGACCAGGCACCTCCTCTCCTTCCCCCTGGTGTTCATTGGTGGGCTTGGGAAGGAACCTAGGCCAGCTCGGCTCTGTGTAACGACTCCCACCAGAGTCCTATGGCGCAGCCTCGCTTCAGCTGTTTGTACCGCCTCATCTGCCTTCCACTTTCTGCCCGTCCTTACCTGGATTCCAGCATTAGCCACCTTTGGATCGCTGGAATCCCTGTACAGCACCACCTCTCTGGCTTTGGTTACCTTGAACTCAATGGCTTGAAGGGCAGCTGCAGTTTGTTGCTGCGCCCATAAAGAACAATGCTGCTAAGGCTCTTTGGTAACCCCAGCCATCTCTGGAGGTGGCTACTGACTTTCCTCTCCAGGGTTTCTACTGTGGAGAGTGGGACGGCATAGACGAGAAGCGGCCACAGGATCCTGGGGAGGATGCCGTGCTGGTAGACCCAAGCCTTAAACTTTCCAGGTAGACCAGACTTGTCCACAGACCTCAACCAGACATCCAACTCGCCACAAGCTTTCTCCAGCCCCTTCAGAATCCACCGACAATCAGGAACTGATTCTGTGGTGACTGTCAGGTCATCCATAAATGCCCTTATGGGTGGCTGTCATTGTCCAGAGCTCATCAGGGGCCCTCTACACTCTGGCTCAGCAGATTTGGTAAGCATATTCATGGCCAGTGAGAATAGCGTCACAGAGATGGTACACCCTGTGATGATGCCAATCTCCACCTTGTGCCAGCTGGAAGAAATTGCTCCTGAGAGACCCTCATGCTGAAGTTGTTGTAGTAATCAGCGATGAGGTCTCTACATCTGCTAGGCACATGATGTTTCACTAGAGTGAGCTGGACTAGCTTATGGGGTATGGAGCCGAATGCATCGGCCAGGGGAGCCGAATGCATTGGCCAGGTCGAGCCATAGCACTGACAAATTGCCCCTCTGCTCTCTGGCCTCCCGGATTAGCTGCGTCACTACCCCTTTATGCTCCACACAGCCTGGCATCCCTGACACGCCACCTTTCTGAACTGATGTGTCGATGTAGGTGTTTCTAGCCAGGTATGAGCCCAGTCTCTTGGCGATAGTGCTGAAGAAGATCTTTGATTGAACACACAGGAGGGAGATGATGCGGAACTGGTCAAGTTGGGTGGAGCCTTCTTCCTTTGGAATCCATACTCCTCCGGCCCTTCGCCATTGCTCTGGAAAGTTCTCCTTTCTCCAGAAGACTCTCAGAATTTTCCACAGTCGCATAAGCAGTTTGGAACAGTTCTTGTACACTTCGTATGAAGTGCCGCTTGGTCCCGGAGCAGAGCATGCTCTGGCTCCGAGATCAAGGACAACCTCCTTGATCTCCATTAGCCTCAGCTCTGACATGTCAAACTGTACCTCTGGTTCAGGGGGATCAATGAGGATGTCGCAGTCTCCCAGCTCCGTCTCTCTTCTGGGGTCGCCGAACATCTGTGAGAGGTGTCGATCGATGTCCTCCCTGGAAGAGGTAAGTTTGCCACTCCGTTTCTGGCCTAGCAGGTCTTTTGTGAACTTGAAGGGGTTCTCGATAAAGGCTGTTCGTTTACGAGCCCTCTCACGTCGCCTCCTTCGATGCCACTCTGCTCGGCGTACGGCCCTTATCCTCTTCCGGTGGATGGCCATCAATTGGGCTAGGCCAAATCGCTCCTCTTCTCCTTCCTCCTTATACTGACGCTTCAGCACTCTCATCTCCCTTCTGATGAGGTGGATCTTCTCTGCTCTGTGGTTCCTTACATAGGATGTTCCTGAGCTTTTCTTCTGCTCTTCACCGAACCGTTCTACCGCTATGCCGACAATGATTGCTGTCATGCCCTGCAACTTCCGCTCCGCCTCTCCTTTTGACATAGTCTCCAGGATTTGGTCCACGTCATCGTCGAACTGCTTCCACAGTGAAGTCATGGTACCTGCTGGCCACTTTATCCGCTTCCGCTCTGAATCGATGCTTGAGGAGCGCACCGGCAACACTTGGAGGTTCCGAGCACTATGGGGCGACTCCGGGCAAGGCCCCTCCTGCGTCTCACCAGGTGGAACACCTGTGCGTCTGTCTCTTATACACATCTAGATGTGTATAAGAGACAGGACCTGCGTCTCACCAGGTGGAACACCTGTGCGTTGTGTTGCTTCTGCTCCCCCCAAGCACTTCTTCTTTGCTTGGTGGATTTTCAAGCCGCGCATGTTCTTGCAAACCTTTCCACAAATACACTGTGAGCTCGTAGTCGTTTGTCCATTGCTTAGGCCTGTTACCAATGAATCCGTCCTGTTGGGGTGCTCACCCCCCCCCCCTCTCGGGTACCCCTGGGGGTATCTCTCCATTGAGTTCATCGTAGCTTGATTGGGTGTCCTCCTCACGATGAACACAGATTGGGTTGCAGTCGTCGGCGACAGTCGTCGCCATTCTATTCATGGTTGTCATCCAGTCTTTCCTGGCAGTCACTGATGCCTCAGAGTACTCACAGCGTAAATACATCTACTGCTGCACATGGATACATCTTCAGTGATGTTCCTGGAATCGTCGGGTGTTTCGGGTCTTTCAACATCATACACCCTCCTCCAGGTGACCCAGCCAGGGCTGATCAGACCCCGGCTAGTGTCCAGTTGGCATGCTAGCTACCATGACTCCATGGCTCTCCTCTCTTGAGCCACAACCATCTTGAGGCCCTCTCTGCCGCTTCGGTGGTGTTGCGGATGGCTCTCCTCCTGTGTTGTCCGACGATGCCCAGATTTCCCAGAGCACTGGCATAGGACCGGGCTGCAAAGCCCCTGCAGCCCACTTCCACTGGAAGGCATTTTGCCCTCCATCCTGCTTGCTGGCACTCGTTGACCAGTCCCAAGTACTTAGAGAGCTTCCTCTCAAAAGCCTCTTCCAGGCGGTCTTCCCACGGGACGGTCAACTCCAGCATCACCACTTGCTTGGTGTCCTCTGATACGAGGACAATGTCAGGACGGAGGGTGGTGGTTGCGATATGACCCGGAAACTTGAGCTGTTTTTCCAGGCACTTTACCTGACAATAAAATTACATACAAGAAGGAGGACTACAGTGTGGAGGATGAATGTTGGGCTACTGAACGATAAACAACTAGGAGAAAGAAAGGAAGAGGAAGATATAAAAAGGTATATAGAGGAAAATGACATGAATGAAAGTTTGGTGTATACTGAAAAGACTGAAATTATTCGGTGGTAGCAAAAGTATCACATTTACTAAGTAAAAGCCACACATACCCTCAAATTTGCTATATTAGAAGTTTATACACTCAACAAGTGATACAGATACTACAATACAACACAATATTGAATGAAATAGACAAAACCATTACATTCACTATTTTATTTCTATCTTCTCAGATCACAACATAAAATCCAAATCCAGTAATTTATCTGTTGATCAGGTGGGAAGTTCAAAAAATAGAATAATATGGAATGAATCTAGTAATAGTTTTCACTTGAAGAAGCTTGTTATCTGGTTCTTTCGTGGAAGTTTCTCGGTTTTATCTTTGCCTTTGCGTTTCAAAGATTCTTTGCAGGTTTTGCACCAACCCACCAACATCAAATTTGACATCCCTACTTGCTCACAGAGAGAAAAAAAATATGTTCCTTATAACTTGCATTAAGCATAAACATACAAAAGTTCACAAAATGGCAATCATTTACATATATAATTTATATATTTCATATTTCGAGTTTAAGTCAAGGTGCTTTGTGCAGCCTTCTCTTTAACATAGGGACTTGTTGGTAAACAGCCAACTCGGTTGTGCACGACGATTAAGTCAACACTCTAACGATATGTCCGATTTAGTGGCTCTTAAACGATGTTTAATTATTCGCATTACATAATAAGCCAATTATAATCAGTCAATCTAGTCGATGTATATACATATATATATTTTTTTACGGATCGGTTTAGTCCTTGGAAGAACGCATAATCAATGATCAATTTCATTCACATAAAAAACTCACCATCATAGCTAGTAAATTCATTCATCCACTCCCATCTCCATTTGTTCGTCCTCTTCCCTGGAACTTCGTCAACTTTTGCGGCACACGCAAAATCTTTCCTGTTGCTGATGTCCAGAAAACGCATCGTAAAACAATAAAAAATATTCTAATTGGTCGTTGTGCATGAGCGCCCATGACTTGCATAAATTCACCGCAGCTGCAAGCAAATAGCAACATTGCGGACGTCGAACCTGATGCCGCACAACTCGCAAGACAGCCCCCATATATATATATATATATATATATACCTTTACATCGGATTTATGCGTTTCACAAGAATGGCCTCTGGAGCAGTAATAAATACGGAAATCCGTCTTTAGACGGAAATCTTTCACCCATGCAATGATAATGGTGAAGTAGATCCAACCATTCTTTGGGATGCACTCAAGGCAGTTATTAGGGGGAAGTTAATGGCATATACAGCAATTCACAAGGCAGGCAAAGTAGCATTATATGAGACACAAATTGATCGCTTAAAAGAATTAGAGGAAAAAAACAAAGCTAAAGGTGATCCAGAGATACTCAGACAACTGAAAGAGACAAAGACTAAAATTGATGATATATTATTGACAGAAGTGGAAAAGAAGGCAAGATTCATTAAACAAAATTACTATATAGAAGGCTCTAAAGCCAGCCTAGCCAGGCCAGATTACTGGCTAGGCGTATAAGGAAACAACAAGCATTGAACACAATATACAAAATTAGAGACCCCCACACAAACGACTTGATAACTGAACCAGGTGGAATAGAAAGAGTATTTAGGGATTATTACCAAACTTTATATACACAGCCATCAATGGCAGGCAAACAAGAAATGAGAAACTTTCTAGATGGGCTGGATCTACCTTCAATAGGAGAAAAACAAAATGAACTGTTGACTCAAGAAATCATAGAAGAAGAAATGGAAGGGGCAATCGCTAGGATAAAGAACAATAAATCCCCTGGAAGTGATGGATTCCCCTCTGAAGTTTATAAAACATTTAGACAACAGTTAACCCCTATATTGCTGGATTCATTTAGATACACAATTGAAAAAGGGAAGATCCCACCGCCATGGAAGGAGGCCATTATTACGACTATACCAAAGGAGGGAAAGGATAAAGAACAGTGCAGTAGCTATCAAACAATTTCAGTGCTAAATGTAGACTTCAAGATGTACACCTCAATACTCTGTAAGAGGTTTGGGACATTCATGACTGATATTATAGATGAAGATCAGACTGGCTTTATTAAAGGACGACAGACACAGGACAATATTAGAAGGATGATTCACATTGAGGCCCAACATACTAAAAAAGGTGCCGTTTTAGTTAGTGTAGATGCTGAAAAAGCTTTTGACAGCGTAAACTGGAGTTAACTATATATGGTGTTGGAAAGATTTGGTTTTAACGAAAAATCTGTTAGTTGTATTAAACTGCTATATCATGAGCTGTCTCCTAGAATTAAGGTGAACGGAAGTCTCACAAAACCATTCTACCTGGGGAGGTCTACAAGACAAGGGTGTAGTCTCGCCTTAGATATTGCACCATGCAACTCCCTAAAGACAAAGGGGGCATGGCAATACCAAAATTGCAAGACTATTTTTATGCAGCACAACTCAGGGCAGTATATTGCTGGTGCAATGAAGAATACATAGCCAGATGGAAAGACATTGAGATGAAAGAAAGGGCCAGTCCACAGTCCAAACTATTCAAGTAAGAAGAAGTGCAGCTGAGCCCAATAAACAAATTCACATTGGAGATTTGGCATTT
>JAFBJS010005240.1:15510-54669 GCA_016785265.1 Paraplagusia blochii
GTGTTAGTGTAAGTGTTGAAAACCAAATGAATCAAGTTTTATCAGTTCATTAGTGACATTCATCTGTTTTGTGTTGGGAAAAAGGGCACAAATGAAGACCCCACAAATACAGGAAAACCAGCTTTGCAGTGTGTCTGCAGCATCAGCAATGCAGTTTACCTTGAATGGCCGGTTGTATGTATGACTGTACAGATTTTGGGTGCCAAACCACCAGTTTGTGGACCAGTACCTGTCTGTAGGTCATTTGGTACAGGGCCGCAGTTGGACACAGTGAAAAAAAATGCAATGTAGAAAATGTAATAATATACTGTATATATTTTTCTTTCTAGGTGAAATATCTTGCGAGCCACATTAAATGACTCGGCGGGCCACATTTGGCCCCCGAGCCTTGAGTTTGACACATGGTGGTCTAGAGTGTCAATTCACTGCAGAGTAGATGGCTATGTTGGCTTTGAGCATGCTCCACAACTAGATCTGTGTTTGATCGGGCGGTGTAAGGCCGGCCACTAAGAAGAGTCTGTGTCACGGAGCTGGCAGGCTGCTTTTGTTTGCAGAAAAGGGGGAAAAGAGAAGGTACTAAATGGACCAGAGGCTGTTATTTGCTGTTGGCAAACAGACACTGTCCTCAGTGGCACAGTGCTCGGCCCTGACCTGACAGCTGGTCGTTATCCGCTCTGTGCTGCGAAGTTTGTTCAGAAATTGCTTTTTAAAATAATTCTTGTTCTTGAGCACTTTGTGTCCATTGTGCTTTTATTGAGGATTAAAATAAAGATTTCCCTGCAGCACAACCTTCAGTCGACACAAAGGGAATCTATTACCGGGTCTGTTATTGATTGATGTCAACTGATATAACGTGTCCTTTTTTCATCTGTTCCTTCACTGGTCCCTTTGATGTTGTGGTGATTCTTTTCACCTTCCCACCTTCAATGGAAAAGCTTGCCTGAACCCAATCCATTGATGTTTCATGCTACAGAGGTCACCTTCACTTGAGAAACTTCTCTGTAGACACGGAAGGCTGAATGTGCTGCCTAGATGGATAACTTAACCCATCAATTGTTAAAGGAACTGAAGAACTACTGCCAAAACCACCTAGAATTAAATGTCGGAATTAATCATGGGTGCAATAATGATTGTTAATTTCCACTTCATTGGCAGTGGTGGGTTAAGGAAGCGGACTTGGGTCTGCAGGGCTTCAGGTTTGAATCCACCACCTGCCAGGTTGCTCTGAGCATAGCACCGTCCCAACCCAAATAACTTCTTGTGGGCTCATCACCCACAGGAAGGCTCACAATATGGTGCAATGTGATCTGGGTGGCACCAGGTGCCCCTGCGACCCGGCAACAGACAAGCAAAAGAAGATGAATGAATGATTTTCCTCTTCAAGACCACCGATCTGCTCCAAACATCAAGTCCCAATCAGGACCTTTTATTAACCCCAGGCTGGGATCTAGGTGTGGTAATTATCAGTGGAAAAAAAAATCTTAAAAAAAGGCCTTTCGAAATCATGGAGATGTTTGACCTTCTGTCTGCAAATACATGTTTAGCGTGTATTCTTGTTGAGGCTGGCATGTGAAAACCCGAAAGGGAAATTACCTTTAGAAAAGGTCCATGCCACATTACTTAGAAAAACGAAGGCTTTTTTTCCTCCCTGTCAGTTTACTTTGCCGTGAAATAGTTTCTGCTTTGGTGCTTTCAGGCCTGAATTGGACCTTAAAATATGGTTTTCTTTAGTTCCTCACGACATGCGAATGATATACCCCGAAGCGAAGCCACATAAAGCCAGCATTGTCCACCAGACACACAGATGTTATTGTAGCAATCCTCTTATGACTATAAATACATTCATTCTGAGCATCAACTGCTATTCCTCCTGACCATGAAGTTAAAAGCAGTCTGCTACATTCACTTTGGCATGGAAGAGAAGGAAACTGTCAACTTCTTTTTTTTTTTAGTGATGCAAAACTGTCCTTTCAAGTTTTCATATAACTAATAGCGATGTCAGATTTATGACGCTGTGTGGTCATGGAGCAGCTATAACTGTAACGTAAGGAAGCCTGTAAATCTGGTCGTATTTAGACTTCGTGTGAACTCCCTTCACGGGGGAGAAGGTTGTTTTCTCACAGGGTTAAAACAGCAGGACTTTAGATTATGATTATGCCACAAGACAAGTGTGTGTGTAAGTAGGTTTTACGGAAATCCCCTGGAGAAAGGGCAAGAGATGCAGGGAAATATGTACCAACACATTTTTCTCTTGTCACATGTGGTCTACAAATTGTAATAGGGGTAGGGTGAACATCAGGTGAACATCAGCCGCTCAACTTAAAGCCTTGATCATTAGAGAAGTCCCGGTACAAGAGACAGGAAACGTCAATTAAACCAATTACAACCTCTGACAGGTCTGAGTTCTGTAAAGTTATTATATTCAAGTTTCTCTGGCGACTATATTTATCAGACAGCTTTGATGTGAAGTTAAAAGGTTGTTCTTGTAGCCAAGTTAAACACATGCTCACGACCTTTTTTTTTTTTTTTTTTCTTTTTCTTTTACTGTACATTTCAATATTTGTCTCTAGACAAACCCAATTAGCAGTGTCAACATACATCTATCCATGAGGGACCTTTGGCATCACTCTGTCATGCTGACACCAGTGGTGCTTAATTGGTCATTGGAGAAAATATAGAGCGGCTCAAAAGGCTTTCAAACGACAAGGGCACTTAATAACATTCACTTTAAGAACACTGTTCCTGTCTGACTAAAATAACTCCCATTTCTGATTTATTCCCACTGTTTTATTTTTTGCCTCAATGCGAATTTCTGCAGTGATTTAAAGTAATATCATTTCTTCTTAGAATCCATATTGTATATTTGCTTAGATTTCAAATTGAGAAATAGGAAATATGTTACTCTACAGCTGTAGAAACTAACCACAAGTCACCCAGATAATAAAAGTAACTTTTATCCAGAGAGATTTTCAATAAACCTCTCAAAAGTGATTCCCCAGTTTGCATTTTAAATACTCGCTGCTGTTTACGACAGCCGAATGTGTGCTGAGGAGATGTTACCATCTGAAAAAAATTAGAAAACATATCCAGGTATCGGCTCATTGACTTTTATAAGCTTGCATGTGTAAATGGGGGCTGTGGGAGAAAAAGAAATATTTGAGATTTGTAGCCAAATGGCATGGTGTTCAGGAGTTGGAATGGAAGTTCCTTAATTTCTTTATGAAGTAGCCAAAAACCAGAAAGGGGGTGTTGCGAATCATCACTCTACATCTGAGACAAAGGTTGTAGGACTGCTTAGGTCGGAATTCTAATATGCAAAGGGTCCTTCACTTACCTTTTTTGCGCCACGGATCAGTTAAATGTCTCGTACTATTTTCTTGGACGGGTTGTTAAATTGTGGCAGATAATTACCCCTTAATAAAATAAAATTATCAGTGTTCTGAAATATTTTCCTACCTATAAAATCTTCCTATCAGAATTAACTGCGCATGAGCACAACAAGGATCTTGTATCAGTGACTCTGTGTCATTTTGAGTTTATTGTTGTTGTCTTCAATGTGTAAATATGACCTAATCAAATATAGTTGCATTATCGATGATGGAATCCTAGCCATTCTATTGTTAAGTTCTTAACCTGTACGTAATAGCCAGATTGGGCCAAAAGGAAACGTTTTTTTCTCTGGAGTCCAATGTTCCAATTCAACAAAGGACCGGCACCGGTCCCAAGGCCAGTGTTTGGGGACCACTGCTCTACATCATAACCTATTTCACCTACACGGACATTATGCTAGCATAATAATCTGAAATACACAAAATTTGGAAAATTTGTGCTATTTGAGCCATAATAAAGGTTAAAAAGCTCCAAACACAACAAAAACACAGTGAATGTAACACAACGAAATGTATGGCGTACAACTAACGAATGTATACAAAGCACGCTACTGAATGTCTTAAGTCAAGGACGACATAAACTGTTGTGTTACATGTAGTAAAAAAAAAAACATTTTTTAATATTGACTTTTGATTAAGATGATCCCAATGCCTTGTTATAATAAAAAATATTTTTATTAATAAAAGTAATATTTAAACATGAAAAATGTTTATAAACATACATGATTTTACAGACTGAAAGAGGACTCCTTACTTGACCTTCTTCATGGAGTGATCCGGACCTCCTCCATCTTCCTTTCTCTACATTTCATTCTTCATTTTGCCCCTCCTTCTCTACCCTGTTCCTCTAATCCTGTCTGTCTGTGTTTATAAACTTTACTCTCGCTGACATTCAGTGTGGAGAGAATGCAGGTCTTGGGGGGTAAAAGCTCTTTTTTTTTTCTCCTCTCTCTGAGCTCCACTCACTTCCCTACATCCCGGCCAGCAGGGAGAGACTCTTTAAGGGCTTAAAAATAATCACACAGTGTTTTCCGTGAGGGCCCTTCTAATTGAGCCTGGGCTGACCCCTGAATGCGACATTGCCATCTGGTTTCAATCGCAGCAACAGATTGAAATGGGAAAAGTAGACAAGGATTCCACTTATTCTTATTTATTTATGTTTAGTTGTCCCCTGTTTTGCATAGCGCACACTAGTGGATTAGCACTCCACGGACAGGTCCGAGGTGCAGGGGCCCCCACTTCCCGGATACTCTGAGGGGGGCCTGGAATGTGCAGCAGACATCTAGAACTAACGCTGCATGAGAGGTTGTATGCATGGCCTCCAACAAATCTCATTTTTACGATGTTTTGTGCTTCCCTAAGTGTCACATTTAGGACATAAGAAGAATAGCAGCATTGAGGAGCTGCCGCAGCAGTTTGCGGAGCGTGCGCGTAAACTGACTTGTGACACTGGCCAGAAAACGGACATTACTTTTCAGGCCTGTGAAAAAGGACTCTGGTAAACAAAGTTGACAGCGTGCTTGTGTGCTTAGAAGTGCGTGCAGGATGCATGATCTTTGTACGTTAAACACATGTGACATGGACACAACACTGCATTCATTTATCCCTGTTTTACGTGCCGCACGCTGACATGCTGAAGTCGGGACGTCTTATTTAAAGACTAATAGAACTAATTCACCGTGTAATTGAACGCTAGTGAAAACCATGCCTTATGACTGAGGTTTGACCTGAAAAAACAAATTTGTATAGGACTAGTGCTGCCAACAGTATAGGTCTCTGGCTATTGTTCTTTCATTAAATTAATAAAAGCTTTTC
The DNA here is from genome assembly GCA_016785265.1 of Paraplagusia blochii. Classification (NCBI taxonomy): domain Eukaryota; kingdom Metazoa; phylum Chordata; class Actinopteri; order Pleuronectiformes; family Cynoglossidae; genus Paraplagusia; species Paraplagusia blochii. Next base: position 20,715 of record JAFBJS010005240.1, read on the forward strand.
TACAAACACATGGAGGAGAGTGTTCCTAGAGGAACTTTTTTTTAATGATGGCAGTGCAGCTGGTTTTTGTAAAAAACCTTTTTTTTTTTTATTGGCCCAACTTTATTTTGCTAAGCTACAACCTTCGCGATGCTAGTGTTTTTAATCATAACGACTCCCTTCAAATATGTAACTGAGGAAGCGTATAATTTGTGGCCTACATCAGTGTTCCCCAACCTTTATTTTCCTACCTATAAAATCTTCCTACCCAAATTAACTGTGCATGGGCACAACAAGGATTTCTGAAGTGCCTATAACTTTTTGCTACCAGACTGGCATAAAAAAGTTAGAATCTGGTATCAGTGACTCTGTAATAGCCAAATGAGGCGAAAAGGAAACATTATTTCACTGTGGCCTGGCACCAATTCACCCACGGACCGGTATTGTCCCCTGGCCCAGTGGTTGGGGACCACTGGCCCAAATTATCTTTTTTTTACTTTGCTAGTTTTGCTTAATCTGCCTCTCCTGTACTGTATTAGTCTGTTTTAAACTACTATCTGAACCAACAGCAATTACATTGCTTTGTGTGTTTACTTGTTAGGAGTCTCAATTTGCTTAAATACAAGGAAAAGCAATGAGATCATTGTAAAGTTGCAACATTTTAATTATGTCCTGTGTTATTCCACTTAATTGTCTTAAGGAGAGCTAAAATATTTAAGGATTTAAGGACCTTTCTCAATACAATCTTTTATTATTCATGTATTTGTTATGGAGACATCTGTATGCTACTGACTTGTAGTCTTGGCAGTGGAAAACTTCGCTCCTGGCATCCATTGAACATCAAAATGTCAGGAGTTAGGATAAAATCTGCTCTGGGAGTAGAGTTAAGCAGTCTGTTGGTTTTAAATCTTTAAAATATAATGTGTTAAGTGTTGGTGCCTGGTCTTAACCGTACATCACACAGCACCCTTAAAGTAGGATTTAGCTGTAAGAACATCGACCTTTGCATTTAACGGCATTGTTTCCATGAATAAAACATAGTTTAGTTCGTCTTCATTTTATTATCAGCCTGCCCTGCATTCTATTCTAGTTTCTATGTTAAGGACAAAATGGGAAGTGCTGCTGTTCGGGCCGAAGTTAAATGACTAAAGAAAAGAGAATATTTTGTCATGTTTTACGGTCTTTGGAGAGTAACATAAACATGGATTCTGCTCTACTTTGAGTGTCCTGACTTAGACAGAGAAGTAGAAAAGAAAACAGCAAAAGAACCCTAGCTTAGATGGAGAAACTGTTGCACAAAATCCTTTAAAATAGGACATGCGCTCTAGATGCGGTATGCATTAACTACGTTAGTTGTTTCACTTTTTGCGGGGGGAGATAAATGGATTACATTATTTAATTTGTGCTTCAAATGAACCAATTTATTCTGTTTTTGTTATTCAGTTCTGATAAAGTGAATGAAACATCCAGGGAATAAAATAAAATGGGCTCCTTGGTGGTTTATACACAATTACCACGCAGATGTCGGCTGCAACTGGTCGATTCTGTTCAAAGTTAATCTGCAACTGTGTGTAGGGGGCTGTGTGTGCGTGTGCATTTGTGGAAATGCATAAGTCAGTAATCTCACTGTCCCTGTGTGGGCTTTTTCACCAACATAATGTGCAAAGAAGAGCTTTCTTCTCCATTTTAGCCAAATATAATAACATTTTTCAAAAATGCCACATTTCACCAAAAGGCAATGGAGGTACCTGAGGGTTCCTGATTAAAATGACTAGCAATGGCTAGCAGTGCAAAAGATGCTGTTAAGATAAGGGGAATTAGCCAGAAATATGTGAAAAAAGTTTTCAGGTTTTTAGATTTTCTCAAGGGTATACAATTTTTAAGCCGTGCAACAATTTCACCCTGGGAGAGTTCTTCTAATTTTGAATATTGCTACAAAGTTTAGTAAAAAATGACTACTTCACTTATTAACTGAATGTAATACAGCAATAAAAGAATCAGCCATCAGAATAGTTTTATTGCCATGTATGAGGAAATCAACTTGAACGAAACTATTTCGGTTCCAGTTCTTGATCCGAATCCAGTGACTTTTGACTTCTTTTTATTGTTAAATAAAACATTTAATATGAAGTGTCAGTTTGAATGGGAAACAAGACAAAGCAAAGACAGGAACAGCATTCGTTCTGTCCATCAGTATTTTTCTTCTGACGCTCTCAGTAGGAGAGCAAGATAATGTGGGCTGCTTACTGTAGTAACTTTTTATTTCTTTTGTTTCCCAGACAATAAAACATTTTATTGCCAGATCTTTAGCTGGTGAAATGAATAGCAGAGTATTAAATATATAATTAATCATTTTCTTCCTCATTATCAATGGTGGGGTGGTGGGATTGATTTCTACGTGTTTTCAATGCATTTCCGTCTCGGTGTCACTCAATACCAAGCGGTGTTGGGGTTGACATTTACTCCTGCTGCAGACAAAGAGCTCTGGCAAATGTATGAGAAAATGAAGGAACGGCTGGGTAGGTCCAGGGCACAGGCCAGAGGGATTAACTTGAAAGCCATGGTATTGTAAACCAAATTCAAGTTAATCTGTTTTTTGTGTCGCTTAATGGAACAATGGTCCTTTGCTGGGCCTCACCGAGACACTGACACTGACGGGAGAGACGAGCCTTCAACATATTCAACACTGTTCACACCACTGCTCTCAATTACCTGCCAGGGAAATCTCACACTCACAGAAAATTACCAAACATCATTCTCTCTGGCACCAAAGACTTCCATCTCTTTTCTGCATCTTTCATGTTCTATTTCAATGGTCCCCAACCACTGGGCCAGGGACCGGTACCGGTCCGTGTGTGAATTGGTGCCGGGCCACAAAGAATTAATGTTTCCTTTTGGCCCCATCTGGCTATTACTTGATCCATACCCATATCAACAAAAGAACTGACTAATAGAATGACTAGGATTCCATCACCAATGCAACTATATGGTAGGAGAAAGTTATAGGCTGTGTGCACTTGAAGAATCCTTGTGCCCATGCACAGTCAATTCGGGTAGGAGGATTTTATAGGTAGGAAAATATTTCTGAACACCGGCATTTTATTTTTAATAAGAGGTATTTATCTGTCACAACCTAACGACCGGTCCGTGAAAATAGTACGAGAGATTTAACCAGTCCGTGGCGCATAAAAGGTTGGAGGACACTGTCAACCCCACATTTTGTTTTAACCAGCCTCTGTGGATGCAGTTCCTTCTTTTTGCCTTGACTGGCGTCGTAAGTGCTGGTTTAAAGGGTTTCCTATACACACTACTACACTGTAGTACTACACCTACTACATTTTTTTATGCTCTAATACTTTTATTAACAGTTTAACTATCCTTACACTAGCGGAGCAATCCTTGTTGATTTCCTACCAGCAAAATGTTCCGATTGCCTTTCCAAGTTGAACATCCTTAATTTCTAGTTTGGTGACATCTGACCAAATGTTCTGTACTGAGAAAACTGAGATTGAAATGCTTTGAGGTTTTGTCAGTCCTTCAGGAGAACACATGTCTTCTATACCAAAGCTTCATTTATCTTGTGTGTCAAACATAATTTGCTTCTTGTTAATCTTTCATGCAGACTACAGCCCAAAGTCTGACGTAGTTGAACTAGAACAAGCCAAAACCAACTAATCTCACTGTCCTCACATGATCCCAAGAGTTTAGTTATACTATTATTTATCAGTTGATCAATACAGTCTTTGTTTTCGTATCCAAAAGCCAAGTGGCCTAGCTGCCATTATTGGAAGAATGTCCCTCCCTGCCAGCTGTCCTCTGTGTTTCCTAATGATCCGTGCTGTTTCATATTTTACTTCCTAAAGGCATTTTTATGGGAACGTACGTTGTTAAATCACCATCAAATTCTTTCTGGAAAAACTCCCATTCCCTAAGTGTCTCTCTGTGTGTGTGTGTGGGTGGGTGTCTGTGTTTAAGTCTGGGTTGGGGGGTGTTTGTGAGCATATGTGTGTAATGCACGCTGGAAGTAGGACATGAGGTCCCACTGTTACAGCTTGTTTTATTTGACACAGCTATTCATTAATTATCTCCTCTGCTCACTCGTCCTTATCGCTCATTGTTCCCTCTTTCTCGTCTTCACTTGCAGCACCTAGTCCCATGCTGTTATAATCCCAACTCACTGTGAAATCATTTGCCCACCCAACAGCCATGGGAATGTGTGAAAGAATAGGAGCAAAGCACACGTGGCTCCATATTGTGACGCACACTTTTTGCCACCTTGTGAAAAAAAAAAAAAAAAAAAACTGTTGAAAAGTTTAAGAGCTACGGTGAGTGCGTGGGATAAGTTGGCCTGAAATGTTACGACATAGTATCGCTGAAAGGAGCAGGAGGACCAAATAAATTGGAACACCACTTCCAAGCGTCTGGATGCTAACTTCTGCCGCTCTACACTGTTGACAGTGGACTAAATGATCCATGGCTGTGTTTATGGACTGCACCTCCTCTCACCGGTCACACACACTTGCTTTTATTGAATCTACAAAGTTAGTGTATACAAATGTTGTTATAGGTGTCATTTTATTGGCAGGCGAGGGGCTGACACTAGAGATCATATGTGCGATGTTTGTTATTGGGGATGTTAGAGCAGAAGTCGACAGAAACATGTTCCTAAAGTTTTGGGGACAAAGACATTAAAGAAAAGTGGTAGCCTAGTGGTTAAGGAACTGGACTGGGGTCGGGAGGGTTCCAGGTTCTAAGTTGCAGGGGCAGTCCCCACAACCATACTGCACTGTGCCAGTCTTCAATGGACTTCCATGCAGATGTTGAGTCCGCTGAAACGCATCAACCACCCTAGCAGGGATTTGATCTTGACCAGCAGGTGAACCCTGGAGTTCCACACCAATGACGGACATTGCCTTTGTGCTAAAGCGCCAACGGTCTAGCTACTAATCTCAATCTAAATACCAGAAATGAGTATTAGTTCCACATGGGTTTCTGTATACTGTATGTGAAACCTGTGTGGATTTTACTTGGGTGGGTTTGTCTCCAAGTTTTATGGTCTGTGTTAATTGGTTTTGCAGGATGAAAGGCAAGTACCACGCATATTTGATGTAGATTCGGTACTACTAAATATCATGGACAGTTTTAATACAGAGACCACAGTACGTGGGTTTGCTGGCTAGGGTTCCTTGTAGTGCTATTGCTATGCCAGAAGTGACCCTAATGTTGGGTGGCCAAATCTGTGAACTAACACACTGAGACTCTCACAAACGCTTGATCTCAAACGTATCTACAATACCTGCTCTTATGTTCAGCCTCTATTGCTTTAGTTGTGGGGTTACTAATGACAGAACACAAGAAAGAACCAGGAGGTCTGCAACGGACAGCAGGAATGCTCGGCCGTCAGACAGTACAAGAGTTGGAGTATGCCGGAATCAGTTTGTGCAACAGGGCGTGTGGGTGAAAGGTTGATATTTGCACCCCTGCAGAGCTGTGGATGCTGTGATGAATGCTGCTGTGTTGTGTTTTACTGCCCCACGCATTCCTGTGTCTGGACTGTTTACTGTTACCACACCTAAGTCTGTATTCAGTGGCAGCTTGCTGGGTAGCACGTGGTGCTCTGTGAGCCAAGAACAGTACCCTGGTGAGGTTTTCGTGAACCCTTCATCAACCCATTTTACTCTGCCCTCTGAAGTCGTCACATACCACTGCCGTAGCCTAATGGCAGTGAGCTGAAGATATTTGAAGTGTGGAAAGCCAAACTGGTGCAGCTGTAGAAGGCCGTCACAGACATGTCAGAGGGGATTAAATGTTCTGTTGGATTTTAAACCATTAGCAACTGTCTCTTTTTCTGTTAGCTGCATAAGTGTTGTTTTTTTTTTTTATTCTTTCTGTCAAAAAAGATACCACGGCTTGTTAGGGCAGGATTTAGTGTCAGTAAATCCACATTAGCTGGAGAAAGAAGAGTGACCTCTCCAACTACTATCAGACAAAGGCTCCTCCTGCTCTGGCTCTTCAAAAACAGTCTCAGTCTTGACTTCTGTTACAACGTGCAGACAAGAGCTGATTGGTGGGAAACAGGTGGAGATGTCATCGTGACCTTCAGTGTGCCTCTTTCTGAGTGTGTGTTTGTCTTTGTGTGGGGACCTTTGACTGGGATCACTGTAGCTTCACAGAGCTCCTCTTGTTCTGTCACTGACATGTCTGTGTTGCTGATGGGGGATAAAAGACCAGTGTGACCACGTTCCTTCTTCTCCACTCGAGATGTTTTCACAATGTGTTAACATTTGTTGCGGAAAATTTTAATAACAAGGAAAACTTTCCCCCATCTTTGGAGATGACCTTTGCATTCACCAAAGTATCTCAGCAACGTCTCGGCACTCTGCCCAGTTACAATTTGGAAAGTCATAAGAAGGTCCGTGTCTTCTGACAACTGTGAAATCTTCTGCGATGGAGGTAAAGAGGAGGATTAGAGTGGGCCAGAAGAGCATTCACGGACTCGGAAGGGAAGGATGAAGCGGGAACAATTCTTCTAGCAAAAATGCACTGAATAGATTTTAAAGCTTCTGTATTTGTCTTTGTCTGCAGTTCTATTGGAAACTGTCCACTCCTCCACCTTGGCTTTGCAAAGAAAAACTTGCATATTGGTAATGCATATAGTCTATATGTGGGTAAAGGGGGAATGGTTACTAAACAAGATCAACACTATTTATCCACTTGACCATCATGCCCACGTTGCACCAATGCCTTTTACCACCTGGCAAAGCCGTTTCCGTTAGGATTTATTACAATGTTCCGTGTGTGGTAATCAGAACAATTCCAGGCCACCATGAGGGTCCATGTTCTCTCCAGTTTCTTCAAGTCTTATTTCTCTTCTTCTAACCAACTCGGCCAATTATCTCTCTGGTTTCACTTTTTTTCCCACTCCCATTCACTGTTTCTGTCCCTTTCCCAGACTTGACATTCATTGGCACGTTGCAGGACTGCCATTTTGCCTCTTCCTTCCAGCTTGACTCTGTTGAATGACTACAGTCCTTGTTGAGGTGTTGTTGAAGTTGTTGAGCCATTGCTGTTTCTCAAGGGGCTCCTTCAGCTTGTCTTTCCTCTCCAAGTGTCCCTGGCCCTTGCCCCCCCCCATCTCCCACCCTGCTTGCCTTTGCCACAAAGCTGCTGTCAGTACACAGGGCACATGTGTCAGACTTCAAGCCCTTATTTAAGGCTTGTGCTCTGCCCAGGCGTCACTGTTCTAGCAACAGTGAGAACACCATTAAAAAGGGTGAAGGCAGCTATTGAGCTGCCAAAACACAGAAGCAGGATAAAGATGAAAAAGGTGGTAAAAAAAATACCAATAGCACTTATAATGGAACAATAGCTCTCAGCCAAGCTGACACCTTGGGCTTCAACGTTAAAAAAAACGTACTCTGTGTTTGTGAAGTGGTAGAGTGGCAATACACCAACACAGTTCTCCTGGTTCATACAGCTTGATTTAAAAAAAAAAAAAGTGTGAATTTGGTTTGAAGCTGGGCGGGACATTGGAGCACTGCCAGAGTCACGCACAAGAGGCTCTCTGTTGGAGTCTCCGCTGTCCTAACAGTGCAGGAGCCCAGACACATTAACAAATACAAGCCACCAGTAAAACACCACCACTGGACAATGTTCTGTTGGCTCTGCCAGGGGTCTGATAGTCTCTGTGCGCCGCAGAGAAAAGTAATGCCATTCATTCCATTTTGAGGGTCTGTTTTTTTGGGGGGGGGTTTTTGTTTGTTTTTATTAGCCTCAAGTAAACGGTGATGACTCACATCTGTGAGTGCCAGCCATTTATTTTGTTATTTTATTTGGTAAAAACACAGCATTTAGTCATTAGTTCCTGGCTTTTTGTTGTACTATTTATTGGTTAGCTACTGACACCTTATGCGACTGTTTATCTCCGTAGCTCTGGAAACTCATTAGATGGTGAGTGTGCAGTATAGTCTTTATATAGTACTGTGAGTAACCAGGTAAAAATGAGTGAGCCTGTCAGCAGCCCCTTAAATTGTCGGTGTTTGGAGGTCACTGGAGACAAAACCTCTAATTGACGATCAGTGACATGTGTCTAAACAGACTGTTATTACAGGGCTCCCAGGGCCTTGATCAGCCTGTGTGGAAAGATGGGCAGATTGTGAGGTTGATGGGGGGAGCGGTACTTCATGACACCAACATGGTTGACCATGTCCCTCACCGGTGGTCTTGCATGTTGCTTTCAGTTCAGATTAAATTCTGGAATAACAATAAAAATGGCAGAAAATTCTCTTCACGTCTGATCCAGTCTGTGTTCGAGCCCCTTAGAGTGCAGTGGTGTGGGTGGTACTTTTGTGTGGGTGGTGGGCAGGATAATGATGTTTCCACTGCCATAAAGGAAAGACGAAAGGAAGAACGTCCACCGCAGTCGAAGAACAGAACCTCACTCAGCATTACGTAAACAGTCATAAACTTAGGCATAGAAGGAGTAACACTGAACCACACAAATTAACACGTTGGCTAAAGCCGTCTAAGACTTGATACTAAGGTTCCCTAATTAAGATCAAAGTGTGGTGACCAATGGGAGGTTTGAAATCAAATGCCCTTTGTATAAATAATAAATACTAGTTGTGCCAATAATAGTAAGCATTCAAGTGGAGTAGTTTTTAACAAGAAATTCCAGTCAATTCTGCCCAAACATGTAGTTTGGTTTAAGGCAATTGTAGTTAAATGTGAAACACTTACTTCTGGGCAATCTTAAGTACACTTATTATATATGTAGTGCAGGGATGGGCAAACTAAGGCCTGAGGGCCAGGTTGCGGCCCGTTGAGCTTTTCAATGCAGCCCACAACCTTGTCCAAATTAAATAATTTACTTGTGTTATCATTAAACTTGCAATGCATTTACCCTGCAATGCATGCAATTCCCCAGAAAGGCTATTAAAAATTAAGCATTTTAGGGTTTATATATATATGACTTTTACGTGGCATTTATCTCAGCTGAACAAATGCTCCATCATTCTAGTACTCGGCCCCTTGTGTTCAGTTCTTGGACCCTTTGTGGCCTGCGAGTCAAAAAGTTTGCCCACCTTCTGTTGTAGTGTATTATGGGAGTGTAATAATCATGACTACTTTTGCCATAATTGGTTAAGCACACATTAAGAGGTAAATACTTGTGTTTGATTATCTGGTTTGTATAAGTATCATCTGGTTTAACAGAGCCAGTGAATGGACCAAAGTGGTTGAAATGATGCAGGTGGTGGTTTAGGGCTGCTGATGATGTGTAGGTTGTAAACAGTGATTTTCTTGTGCTGCCAGGTGTCCTAACAAAACAGAGCCGTTAACACATTTAATCCTGGTCTGACATATTGTTCCTTTTTGAGCTATTATTAATCAGTTCCAGGTGAGCATGTTTAGTTTGCCTTCTGGTTTGCTTTAATCAAACCAATCTTTTTTCTGAGCCTAATGTGGCTTAATTCCTTTTGTCCAGATACCGTGGGGTTGATATTATACACGGCATCTGTTGTAAATACCTACGCAGTGATGCATGCATCATTCCTAAAGTGACAACCAACCAAAAATACTTTTGTTTAAATTAACATACTTATTGATCTTAGTGCAGTGCAGTCATGGCCAACTTGTTACAGAAAGAGCCGCTGGAGCTGCAGGTTTTTGTTCCAACCTACCAAGAACATGTACTTTGACCAATCAGCTGTCAGGTGACTGAGATCAGTTGATTAAACCCATCAATGCAGGTGAGCTGCTGCTTTGTTGGAAGAAAAACCTGCAGCCACATGGGCTCTTTATGGAACAGTTTGTCCATGCCTGGTGCAGTGTCTTCCTGCTTGTGCCAGGGCAAGTTTCCTGGCTCCAGACCTCTCTACCTGTGGGTCTAATCAATTCATTAACTTCAGTATTGCTGAGCACAGATGGCACGTTGGCTGTGACACACTGTGCGCCAGGCTTTCCTTTGACTGTCCCATTGTCAGTTCACACTCTCATGTAGCATTGCCTTTTACCACCTCTCATGAGCATTACTGGTTTCCAGGCGTTTGATAAGTATACACAGCCGTGCATTCACGCTGTTTCAGGTGAGAGATCTATTTTGGCTGACCATGAATGGAAAGGAAAGCAAACTCCTTGTCACAGCACACAATGAAATGTCACCTTAGCATTTAACCCATCACCAAAGTGGGCAGCTCAACAGTGAGCACCCATGGAGTAGTGAGTGGGGATGGTCCATTTGGTTCAAACCTGCAACCCTCCAGATCCCAGGTCCCTTAACCACTAGCCCGCATCTGCCTCAGTGGATATATTGTAAGTGAGATTTCAGTGAAAATATACTTAAATGTATAACATGAAATGATATATTGTATGGATAAAAACCCTTTACTGTAGTTTTTTAGTGTGTCTTCGTTACACTAGATTTTTGGATTCTGCTAATCTTATTTACTTGACCCTCTAAAGTGCCCGAGGCCCCACTGATCATTGAAGACATTTACAAGTCTGTCACCCTGACTGTCTCTGTCAGCCCATGAAATGACCAACTGGTAAAATGGCTCTTGTAAATTTTCTACCAACAGTCCTTTGGTAAATATGAACATACTGTTAATGGGGACACAGCAGTTGAACTAGTCCAGAAATTGTTCTTTCCTTTCAGAAAAGGCATCTGTCGCTTCACTACTGCCAGATAACTGCAGTTACAAAATGGGCAACAGATCCTTATATTATTTGCTAATTTCCACCAGCATTTTGACATGTAACACTCTGCATTGTGCCAAATACAATCGGATAGCAGTGCAATACTGGACTGGACCAGAGAAGCTGTGGACCAGAGACAGAATCAGGGTAATCAAAGGCAGAGAGAATGCGAGCGCGTGCACATGGGTGCGTGTGTCACTTTGGCTTCCGGTAACAGCTGCAGGCTTTGGTCACATTTACTCTGTGGCAGATGCTTCTGAGTGACATCACTCACTTTTTAGTTTATGTTGTGCCATTTGGCTGCATCTATTTATAGACATGAGCTATACAGTGCCTATAGGTAGTCTAAGCAAAGATTAAGCCGCTTAACACGGCCTGGGAGCTGTTTGCTTTTCACAGATGTTACTTAGTCCTGGATAAAAGACATCATAACAGGATTGTCTGATCAGAGAAATTTAATATAGTTAACATTTCAAAGACATTAGGTTTTTATTTCCATGTTTTTGAATTTTTGTGTCGTGCTTTGTAAACGGTCTGAGGAACAGTAAAATCAGGGAATTCTGCCTTTAACATCAATGCTAATGATGGCTCATTGAGAGATTATAAACGAGATGGGTGTAAGAGATAAGAAGTACTATAAAACTGAGTTCTCCAACCTTTTTTGCGCAACGGACCAGTTACATGTCTCGTACTATTTTCTTGGGCCGGTTGTTAAGTTTTTGGTGTTCTGAAATATTTTCCTACCTATAAAATATTCCTACCCAAATTAACTGTGCGTGAGCACTACAAGGATTTCTTAGGTGCACACAGCCTTTAATTTTCTCCCACCAGACTGATACAAAAACTTTGAATCTTGAATCAATGACACTGCGTCATTTTGAGTTTATTGTTGTTGTCTTCGCTGGGAAAATATTTCCTAATCAAATATAGTTTCATTATTGATGATGGAATTCTAGCCATTGTATTGTTAAGTTCTTTTGTTGATATGGGTGTGGATCAAGTGGAAGTGATAGCTAGATGGGACCAAAAGGAAACATTTTTCCGTGGCCAGGTACCAATTGCGCCCACGGACCGGTACCGATCCCCGGCCCAGTGGTTGGGAACCACAGCTATAAAATACCAAACGTGTATGTACAGTAGCATGAAAAAACAAAGAAAAAAAAATCTACATTGAAAGCCCTGTCTCAATCTGGATAAAAAGTTACCATATCTTTCATGCAGGAAACTTTGTCTAATAAATGAACCATATCCTTGACAAAGACTGAGTGGTCTGGATTTCTTCATGTAAATATCAGAGCATGTTTATTCTGGACAGAACTATTCTAAAAGACCTTTACATAGATTCAAAAAACAAAGAACGTAGTCATTATCTGTCCCTCGAAAAGCCTCCATCATCTCAGCTTTTACTTCACTTTGACCCGAAAAAACACTCAGCGCTTCAGTTCCTTCATAAAGCCAGCTGAGTGACTTATGGACATGTGCTGTGTATGTTGGCAACGCTGATCATGGGGCCTGTGTCCAAACAGAGTGCAAAAGTGAAACCGACTTTTCACCAGAGAACTAAAGTGGGAACACTGCAGGGTTAGCAGCTGTTGACAAAGATCAGGTCTCTCAAAAATGGATATAAAGTCAAAGATTCAGTGGAGGGTAATAATGGCAAATAATGATAGCCACCTTTTTTTAAAAGCACCAAAAATCCCTTTGTGTTTTGCACCACTTTACCCACACATAAACACACTGCCAAACAACAGAACAGGTTTTCTCATCCTTTGAGCGGTAAATACAGATTGGGTTTCATTGCTCAAACATTTACCATTTTGTTTGCTGTGTATAAGCCTGTAAATTGACAAAGGCCGCCTTTGTACCCAGGGGACATTTTTGGGCTTTTCTTTCCCTTCTAAAGGCCGCAGTGCTGCATACTGGAAAGGGGGGAACATGACAGATAAGTTTCACTTTGTGCCCACAACAATCATGGCTCTATTGTTCCTATGAGGTTGGTTTTTCGCAAGTCTTTGTAAGAAAGAAAGGATGCAAATGAGAAAACAAGTTGATTGCATGTTACACTAAGCCAAACCAACAAGACACATGTCGGTTTTTGGTGTGTTTTCTTCTGCTACTGTCTAAGCTCAGTGCTAATTCTCTGGCGTGTTCAACATTTCCGTAATTTCAGCTAGAGCCAGCCAAGTCACCCCTCGGTGGCTTCAAAAAGACTGAGCCAAAGCTGGAAAAAGTAAAATTATATTCCCAGAAATACAGCTAAAAAATGAGACTGTGTGTGACAGAGGTGTCAGACATTCTGGCCTTTCGGAAGCTTCACACTACGCCTTTGGTTTGTGTCCATTGCTGTTGATTTTTTTTTTTTTTGTTAGTGTTCACACTTTGTTTCTTGACAACGGAGGTTGTCTTCATTTACTTGCTTGATTTTTACAGACATTTTTTTGAACCAGCTCCAAAACAATGGTTTCCTTTTAGTTTCTTCAAGTTTCCTTCAACATTTATAAATTAATACATACATTTAAGACCCAAGTATTTTACTTCTCCAAATCTATTAATATATGTCCTAAAAGATTTGCACAAATATGAAGCTGAGCATGTCTCCATTTGAGGGTTTGTCTCTGTTAAGGCTACAACAATAAACTCAAAATGACACAGAGTCATTGATACAAGATTGTACCTGTCTGGTAGGAGAAAATTATAGGCTGGGTGCACTTCGGAAACCCTTGTTGTGTGCATGCAAAATTAATTAGGGTAGGAAGATTTTATAGGTAGGAAATTATTTCAGAACACCAGAACTGTGCTTCCAATAAGGGGTATTTATCTGCCACAATTTAACAACTAGTCCATGAAAATAGTATGCGACATTTAACTGGTCCGTGGTGCAAAAAAAGGTTGGGAGACACTGGTATATTTCGTAGTCGGTGGGAATAATAACTTAAATTACTTCAAACACAATGTCAGATATGCTAGAAGAATTATCCGTCTTGGGGTTTAAGGTTTTAATGTGTCCTAACAGATAGCACACGTATAAACCTTAACAATAATAACATTTTGTAAGTAATTTTACAAGCACTTAATTTTTGATGCTAGCACCTCTTAGATAAGGCAGGATACTGTGGAGCATATACCTCAATGTACAATATAAACAACACATTTAGATTTGCTGGTATATGTTTGTTGATGTGAGCGTTTGTTTTGGGAAAGTCTAAGGGTTTGAGAGAACAGGAGTGTTTAATCTGAGCCCTGTGAGGTGAGTTGTGATGATGAACAATTTCCTGTTCTTGGCAGTCCATGGCTCCTCAGTGCCTCTCAGCTGACCTTCTTTTTTTCTCTCAGCGTAACTCTGTCATCAAACTTCTTATATCATCCCATGTGACAGCTTTGATTACTCTACAGACAATTTTCGCATCAATTTAAGTTTAAGTTTAGTTTTTTTTTGTAATCAAATTGGAGACGCCAGTTTGAAAGGGTCTTGTTTTGGACGATTTTTTTTTTTGACCTCTTTACCTACCTATTTGGACAATCATAAACAGGATGTGAGGTCATTGACTGTAGGAGTCAGCTTGACTGAAAACACCCTGCATTGCTGCTGGTCCCTTTATCACTCATTTGTTTCTTATCAGGATAGAGTGCCTCCAGTGTTGACCTTATGGGAGAGGCTTTCGGCCTTGCCCTCGGCCCTGGGTTCAGTGTTTGCTGACCATTGTTTGCTCTTCTTTACTGATCTGAGGAAATCAATTAAGCCATTCGCCGACTTTGTGGACAGAGGTTAAGTGTCCTAATGTGGGCGTGAGTAATACAATTACTTAAACATCAAACATTTGTGTTAATGTCTGTGGTAACGGTGACGCCGTCTGAACACATTACCAACAAGTGAGATTACACATGTGAATTTGTCAGACAGTCGGATTGCTCTGTGAGATACTTTGCCTCTAGCTTTAAAAGCAAGAGTAATTTCAGTAAAATCAAAGGTGCTCTGTTTTTTGCATCTGTTTTTCAAGAGCTATTTTTGAAGAGTTGACAGCTGTGCTTGTAGGGGCATGTGGTCTTTAACAGTTACCCCGTGGGTGTCCTGCTTCTTTATATTCTACATTCTACATTAAGACTCTCAATAATGACAAACTGACATAAGGATTATATGCATACCAAGCTATCTTTGCAAATGCACAGGCAAGATTACTATCAGGTTACTAGCCATGCTAACTTTGTGCGCTAGCTTTGTTTTTGCCACGCCAGAGAAGTTTTAGCTATATATATATATATATATATATATATATATATATATATATATAATATTAAGCTGTATCGTCAACCCTTACCCACTTACTCCTAAAGCTGGTCTGTAATAATTAGTTAGGCAACTTTTTTGCGAGGCTCCTAAATTTAAGAGGTGCGTGGCACCCCGCCATCCGGAATGGGGGAGAAAAGAGAAATTTGGATGAATTGACAAGAAACATGCTTGCGACTAAGTTATTGATTTCCTTCCATTTCCCACTTTCCTCATCCCTCTCCTTTATCCAACCATCTTTCTTTTCATCTCGAATGAAGCACTGATCAGCCCACTCCCAACAGACTTGCCGCCAGCCGAAGTCAGTCATGCTTTTCCCTGTCCATCTCCGGCTTTGCTAGGCGGAAGATTTCTCCCGAGGCTGATGAGAGTGGGCTATATTCTGTTTCAGGTGGTGGAAGAAAACGAAAAATGCACTGTTTCTAGAAATAAGTGAAATCAAATATGTTTGACTTGCCCAGCAGCAATAACCATTTTCTACGTAGAACGTTAGAAGTGAGCTGATGGAATGCAGTTAGTCACCGTCCACCTGACAGGTTTATGGGTCTGTCAGTATTGAAATCAATCTGATAAAAAATCATTTCATTTCTATGGGGGAACATGTCAGGAAATGTGTGGTAGGAAGACAGGCCAATGTAAGGTGTTCAGTGAATGGCGTGTTTTAATGCCTCATTTTAAAGGTATGTCTATTTTTTTCATCATCTTCAGGTTACTGCTGTTGCACCTTTCTTACAAGTGTGGAAGTGATACTGTGAGGGTTATCTAAAGGTCAACAGCAAGGAAGATTTTTTTTTTTTTTCAATTCCATCTTCAAACAGTTACTGTGTCCTGTGACTTACCAAATATGTGCTATGGAGACTAAATTAATATTTCAGTCAGAGTTTCAAAGGCCTGTGGATCTTGATGCACTGCCCTCTCTTGTGTTAGCACAGTTTTCCCCAACCACTGGGCTGGGGACTGATACTGGTCTGTGGGTGAATTGGTACCGGGCTGCAGAGAAAAGATTTCCTTTTTCCTATTACTTACACTCATGATCCATACCCATATCAACAAAAGAACTGAACAATAAAATGGCTAGGATTCCATCATCAATAATGCAACTATATGGTAGGAGAAAGTTATAGACTGTGTGCAATCAATGATGCAACTACATTTGATAAGGACATGTTATCTCAGTAAAGACAACAATAATAAACTCAAAATGATGCAGATTCAAGATTCTAACCTTGAATACCGGTCTGGTAGCAGAAAATTATAGGCTATGTGCACTTAGAAACCCTTTATATGTGCATGCACAATTATTTCAAGTAGGAAGATTTTATAGGTAGGAAAATATTTCAAAGCACCAGAAATGTACTTTCAATAAGGGATATTTGTCTGCCACAACTTAACTACCTGTCAGTGTAACTAGTGCAAAGACAATTAATCGGTCCTTGACGAAAAAAAAGGTTTGGAAACACTGTGTTAGCGTGTTTGTGAGTAGATTGAAACTGAATAGAAATATATAGAGCAACGGTAACAATACCCTATAAACAAACCTTTGGTTAGGGTTTCACAACAGCTGCTGTTGACTTAGTTAGATCCACCAGTGTGACAGATGTACTGTAAGAAGTTCCATTGCTTTTATTATTAATGTTTTTCTGTTGTAAAGTTCAAAACTGGATGCAGTCCTCCAAAAAAACGGAGCAGATCATAGCCTTATGTCGACTTCAGTGTTCTCATGAAGTTAATCTTAACTGCACGAATGGCTGTCTGTTTTTGAGGTTTAATTTCAAGGTTTTTAGCAGGCATGCAATCAAATCTGTTCAATTACAAAACTAAACTTAATAAATAAATGCTAATCAATGACATTAACAAAAAACTGCGTTTCGTTTATTTTCTTTCGTTGTGGCCTGGTGGAGAATGTTCCAAGGAGGACATCTGATATTACTAATCTGCAGTACAGGCTGTACTTCCTGGAGCTCAATGTGCAACTGTCATCCGTGCATGATCCATTGAAAAACGCTACGTTGCCTAACACAGGATACTGCATTTATAAAGGGTTGGTATTCTTGTTCCGTACCTGCGAAGTACATACAGCATTTTAACTATCTAGTGGTTCGCTTTAGTGGAGTAAAACTCTGGCAGTGCTACTAAGGCTCAAATGTGAAGTTTGCGTTCATTTGGTCAACAATGTTGAGACGTGCATTGTTTAGGATGCTTACAGTGAGGACTTGGATTTTGTTGTCCATCAGTTCTTTGGTGTCCTGCCAATGCAGGAACCTTCAGTAAAAGCATGTAGAATAAATGGCCTGGGATTGAAACATCCACATAGTTGCTTTTTTTTTTTCTCCAGCCACAGCCTTGATTCTAGATAGATAGCAGTCCTAGTAATTGGATGGTACTGTATGTTCATGGAGCTCAGTCGTCCCTCTGTAGCCCTTCATCTGGGCAGATGCTGCGGATATGGCGGATTTTAATGTGAGTTGCCGCAAGCTTCATCATCTGGTATCAGTCACTCTGTAATTGGAACAGGCTTGGTCTTCACAAGCCCTGTTATAACCCCACCCATGCTCTAATGGAGTATGAGGCTCTTCGTTCCCAACCATGTGCGGAGGAGGAGAGGAATGAGGAGGAGGACGTGGGGGGAGTGTTTTTTACTGCTGCCTCGATGGCAGCCGTCTGGTTACCAGGCTGCTCTTCTCCCCAAAGACTCCCCAAACCCACCCACCCCCAGTTTTTCTGCCACTAAAATGATGATGGATTGATCTTACCCAGCGGAAACGACTTCTTAACGCCCACCTTTTTTGGGTATATGCAAGTGGGGGCTGTGGTTCTTCCGAGGTATTTGTGGTGCACTGATGTTGTTGGTATGTAATTGTGTGTGCATATAAGAAGAAAAATAGTCTCACAAATACCCCGTCAAAGTTATCCAAAACCATAAAATTTGTCGTTTTTTATGGTTTTTGAATTTGCTCATGGGCACGTTTTTGAACACATGTACGCAACACCGCATATATGTGGTTGCATGCCTGTGTGTTTGTGTGCATGTGTTGTGTGTGTATCCTTTATAAAAGGCAGCTTGTGGAGCTAATTAAAAGGCCTTGGTTAGGACAGAACCATTCATCTCAGTGATGGGCCCAAGCTGTCAGCTAACCCCACGGTCTTGTGGACTTTATGGAGAAAAAAAGTACATATTAGCTTCTTCTTCTCCTTCTTCCAATGTCAAGTATCTTTAGGTTAGTGCTAGACATCATCATATTAAAATTCATCGTCCTATCTTCGGCTACTGTCATGAGACTTTTCTTCCTCTTTTGTCTTCTACAACTTTGCTGTGCTGTTGAAAGAAATCACCTCCTCCTGTAATCCCCTTCTACTAGAGGTGACAAGAGCAGTTAATGTCAAGTTGTACTGCTTTTGATGGAGACGTTAAGCAATGCAAGATTCTCCTTGTAGATTTTGTATGCTCAGCAAGGTCTTGGATCAGAGGGCAGTTTTATTAGCTATGATGGGACTGACAAAAATTGTCAGTAATTGAATTTGTAATTCATGACTCTTTAGTATGCATCCCATGCCCTCCACATCCTCCGACCTCGTGTTTAGCCCCCTTGGCTGCAGTTCGATTGGTGAACTGCCTGTCCCTTTGCCCCCTCATTACCACTCCTCACCGCAGGCGCCTTAGAGAAGGAGCAGCTGTGGCTGGGCACGACTCTGTTTCCACATTCACTGGTCCCATCACATGTCATTTCCATGGATGAGCACACCTAATACTGCCAGCTATTGATTAATGATAGTGAAAATCAATTGAAGTTTCCTGCTCTGCATTGCATTATCCGTCGTTGCCGATGCACTGCAGGTTCCAGTCTTGTCGTCCACTTCAGGGACTCAAAATGTATGCATGTTTGATTTTTGCATACTAAATACTCTGGACCAGTCAAATTGTCTTACACCTCCCAGTTTCATGACCACTTGTTTTGGTGAATGAGGCTAAAATACCGCAGAACTTCTTTATATATCTTATATTCTTGTACTATAAGATTTAGACAGAAGATTCAGGGAAAAATTTACCCTTGACTATTGCTTTAATATTCTTTTCCTTACGGCCAATGTCACCACTGTCCTTCCTCTGAACATGTCCAAACCATCTCAATCTGGCTTCTCTAGCTTTTTCTACAAACCGTCCTGTCAGTGTTTTCCTTCTAATCACCTCATTCCAGATCCTGTCCATCCTAGTCCCAGCTCTGCCTCCCGTTTTCTACCTATTCCTGGTGTCTCTAATTGCTTTTGCTACTGCTTTAATGCTAAATAATACATATTTCCCTAAGGGGCTGCAGGAGTGCAGAGTTAGAAACTTCAACACACGCCAAAGGTAGCTGCAGATTTGATACCACCTAGGTCGGATTCAGGATGAGTTGCACCAGTGTAACATGGTTTATAAGCTTTCTTTCAAAATCTTTTTTTTTTTTTTTGAAAATCCAGGGCAATTACAGAGGCTAATACTCGCATGACCTACACAGCGACCAACTGCGAAATATCCATCACCACAAGTGTTAGGACGAAAGGAGAATAGTGAAGTGTTTGGTGATTTAATGTTGCTCTGCCATTTTGACTGATTGTTCAAAGCATCACAAGGTCTTCCCAGGTCACTCCGGCCCATGCCCTTCATTGCCCTCCCACCATGCAGCAATGCTGGAGTAATTTTCTTGCACCTTTTAAAGATCAGATTACCCTGAGTGTGACTTTTATATTCCAAAAAAAGCTTACACATCATTAAATCAAAATGTTTGCTTTGTTTGTTTTTCCTAAAATCTACTTTGATTTGATTCGTTCAAGTTTATCTATGTAGACCATGGTGTTGGGGGCATGGAGTGGGGCTGTGGGCCGTGTTTCCACACCTGCAAAGCCCATAAAAGCAACATTTCTGTGTGCATGTGTGTTTTGGACTAAGAGGTCATTCCCTTAGGGGATCTATTGCAGTGATACACACTGAGAGCAAAGGGGGGTCACTTGAGAGGGAGGGGGGCAGGAATCCCTCACCTCCTTGTGAACCTTAAACTAGTCAGAG
The DNA here is from genome assembly GCA_016785265.1 of Paraplagusia blochii. Taxonomy (NCBI): domain Eukaryota; kingdom Metazoa; phylum Chordata; class Actinopteri; order Pleuronectiformes; family Cynoglossidae; genus Paraplagusia; species Paraplagusia blochii. The sequence goes on from JAFBJS010005240.1 coordinate 40,718, forward strand.
AAGCAAATTGAGAGTTGGGGAGAGCTTGAGCTTGAACATACGTCTGGTGGCCTTAGACAAATGATAGGGATTTCCTCTGCCTTCCTGACCACGTCTGACTGTCTATGTTTTTAACCTTTTATCTCTTAATCTGCTGTTTGGTAAAAAGATGTTCCATCCATACCTCAAGTGCATTAGACACTTTTGCAATAAAATTTTGAGATGTACAGTTTGGGGAAAAAGCTAGGGAAGCTAGATTACGATGGTTTGGACATGTTCAGAGGAGGGACAGTGGATACATTGGTAGAAGAATGATCCTAGAGATGGAGCTACCTGGTAGGAGACGAAGAGGAAATTTATGGATGCAGTGAGAGAGGACATGGAGGTAGTTGGAGTCAGAGTTGAGGATGCAGAGGACGGGGTGAGAAGGAAATTGTTGACTTGCTGTGGCAACCACTGAAAAAAAAAAAAAAAGGACACGCCATAAAGTAAGAAGATGTTGGCGTTAATTATGGTTTTGAATCATATACCACCTTATACATATGTACTGCACATCTATGTACTTTTCCCTACTAGTAAAATTAGGTTCCAAGAAAAATGTTCCAAGTGAAAGCTTTAAATTGAGTCAATTAAGAGTTATTTTTTACCTCAAAATGAATGGAAAAAATAAAAATAAATACCTGCAGAACTAAGGAACCTCTGTTGGACTCCTGATGGTGTGAACTATACTTGGGTTGCAACTCCTAATGGATTGAAGCAGCATGAATCTCTCCACAGGGGAGACCTTGTGTGTGTATGTGTGTGTGTGTGTGTGTGTGTGTGTGTGTGTGTTTGCATGCTCATGTTCTCCTGTGTGATGGATGGTCAGTGCCAGGGTTAAAGCGGGGTCATCCTGTTTGTTTTGTTGCTTTTAGGTGGGGATGGGGCGAGCAGGGCCTCCAAGCTTTACTCTTTGTTAATAAGGTCTGTTTGCCACACTTCATCACCATACCTCAAAGTCTGATGCACCCCCAACCCTTCTCTCCTTCTCCCTCTCTCTCTCTCGTACACGCAAACCCAAATAAATCAAGTCGTGTCGAAAGATAATCACTATCTTCACCTAAGTGTGAATGATTGTGCTCCGTAATAACTAATTGGTCCTTCTTGGTTGCCGTTAGCTGAATATCGGACGTCTTCCTTCTTCATCTATCAATGGAATATCTTCTAGCTTTCCCGCCTGTCTGGATTTGTTCTATTATTTCCCAACGTTATCGTTATTGTTTACAGGGACTGGGGAAAAACACAACATAGACCAGGGGTGCCCAATAAATAGATTGGGATCTACCAGTAGATCTCCAAAAGGAGATCCTAACTAATTCTATTTCAAGATATGCAGCAATCACTGGGCTAAAGTGAGAATCATAAAGGTATAGCGTTAGATTTTATGTGAAAAGTTAAATTTATAATATTTTATAGATTTGTTCTCCCCATTTTATGGGAAATAGATCTCAAAACCCGGATACACAGACTCCTTTTGGTTCAGTGTTGTATTACACAGAATCTATGGAAAACTGATTTTTATTCTTTTTTTTTTTTTCTTTTGTTTTAAACACTGCAAGCTGACACTTCGGTGAAATGATTGTGTGGGTCGTAGCCCTCAACTTATTTGAGTTTGAGACCCCTGATATAGAGAATAAGATATCCAGTTTATATAGGTAAATATATTTAGAGATGTTTATTGATATATTTAGCAATCTAGGTAGGGCACTTTATCCTGGTCATTTGAAAAGTAGCTCACAAGACAAAAAAAGTGTGGACACCCCTGGCATAGACATATGTGCTGAGTCATTGCACAGCACAAAACATTTTTTTTTTTTTTTCAAACATTAAATCTCAAGTTTGGCCTTCTACCTCTGACCTTCTGGAGGTTGTTTGTCATATTTGTCCTAGTGCTCAGTAAGTGGATGTCAGCAGCTGCTGTAATGAAACTGAATGTAATGATCTAAGCCGTCACCTGGAACATGAAGGCACTGGACCATTTTCCCACTTTAACACCAGACTAACAGTGACTCGGTAAACGTTAGCCATGGTCCCGAGCAACCGCTGTCACATTTATCTTCTCAGCCTGGCTCGGCTTATATAGGTTCCAACATGTCAAGCATGAAAAAATGATTATATAAACGGTGATTGACAGCACATTTACGTTTGCAGTTTGCAGACGTAAGCATAGAAGTTTAGACATTTGCATTGCAGAAATATGCTTTTATAGTGTACTGTGTTAAAAGTGTTTGTCAACAGGGAAAGTTGTTATATCTTGTTCATTTTTTTTTCATCTGCTTTTCTTCTTTGTCGTTTTAAACCTGTCTGATTAACTACCTTATAATTTAGCCCAATACTTTTGGGTGAGGATGAGAGCAGCTGTGTGAACTCTATCATCCGTTCAGACATAGAATTTCCCTGTCACTTATGATAAACCTTGTGCAGTGGTAAGAAAAAGAAGACATTTCTATCACCTCGAGGATAGGGTTGTTCTGCCAACACGCATTTGGGAGATTACAGAAAACTCACTATGGCACAGGTGTCAAACTCAGGCCCGGGGGCCAAATCTGGCCCGCAGTGTTATCATATGTGGCCCGCGAGATAAAATCAAATGTGTACTAGATTTGGCCCACCAGTATGTAATCCTGATATACTGTCAGAACTTGTTATATTAATAATGCATGCTTTTTGTTATGGTTCATACATTTTGTTTTGTAAAGAACGAACAGAATAAGAAACAAATACCACTGATGTGTGAGTAATTTCTAATGTAATTTCTCAAGTGTTGATAACATTAAGCTTTGGCTGTTCAAGATTCAATGTTTCCACATGAATAAACAAGATTTAAAATTTGGAGAGAAGGGAAAACAGGCATGTTTACAGTTAATTTGTCGATATATACTGTGATTGGACTGTGACTTCATGTTAGTTTTTAAATCTGGCCCACCGTGAAATTGAGTTTGACATCCCTGCACTATGGGGAACAATTGACAACAATTGACATTTTTTTAGGTATTTATTAACCTTTTTTTACCCAATATAATACAGAATATTATTTGTTTGAATTTCTGAACACAATTAAACACATGCACTTAACACTTTACTTTACACACAATGATCATGTGACGTGAATTAGTGCATAGAGAAGCCTGTGTACTAATGCAACCATCAGTAGTTATTGGGCAAACCTTTTGACTTGCGCGCCACTATTGGTCCTAAAATTGGACACCGGGGCCGAGTCAAGAGCAGAAAGAGCATGTGCGTTTGACCTAAGATTAATGACCCATGATGATAAAACTTCTAATAGCATAGTATGGTGTCATCTACTTGGGAAGCACAGGTATTTCAGGCAAAAGGCAGTAGTATGAGTTAAGGTAAAAATTATATTAATAAATGATATAATTTGGAAAAGGTTTGCGGGCCGCATCAAGAAGCTCAACGGGCCACATCCGGCCCCCAGGCCTTACTTTGCCCATGCCTGTGCTGGGAGAACATACTGTTCTTCAACATTGTAACATATATATTTTGAAGAAAATTGGTCTTTCCCCACCAAGGATGAAAACAGGTCATAAAATCCACTGATCACACCAAGTCTGTGGATTCTTCATTTCTATTTCTCCCCCTTTAAAACTCACTCGTCTTTCACTATTTCTACACAACCAGTCATTTCTGAGTCACTGCTCTGTCATTACCTGCTACAGATGTAGGTTCCCGGTGCATTTCCCACTGCAGCTCCTTGCAGCAGTTATTTTTCCAAAGCAGCAGTGCTTCAGGTCATTTGCTCTCCAGTCTCTCCTTGGCGTTTTCTCTTCTCTCTCCCCTGCGTGAGAAGATGCAATCGGGTGTCAAGTGTACACCAATTTACACTGTTCACTGTTAGCGGTTACATCAGAGCGAAGAACCAATCTGTGTCTCTCGCACCGGCACAGCATTTTCTCACTATTCAGCGTAGGAGATGTGAACATGAGTCTTTATACTGTAGGTCTATTTTTGAATTCTAAGAAATATCTTCACACATATAGAGACATACTCACACTGAGGATATAATAACTTTTTTTTTTCTTTTTAACCCGCAGTTACTTCTGTTAAGTGGACACTTCTTGTTCCAACTTCTAAGGTTCTGTATGTTAAACACATCTATAAATACATTTCTATGAAGACACCTTAGGACAGGGGTGTCAAACTCAATTTCACAGCAGGCAAGAATTGAAAATTTTCATGAAGTTGGAGAAATATATCTTGAGAAAATAACTATAAACGTACATTTCTCTTTTTCCCTTCTCTTGGATATGAAATAGTGTTTTTTTTCATGTGGGAATTGTCATAGAAAAAAATGGTCTCTTTGTTGTCTTTTGCGATCCTTTTCAATGTAAATCTTTCTTTACAGAACAAAATGTATGTGCTATAACAAAAAGCATGCATTATTAATATGACTAATTCTAAGAGTATGTAAGGTCTACATAATGATGGGACAACTATCGCACACATTTGATTTCATCTCACGGGCCAAAAAAAATTACAACACGTGCCACATTTGGGCCCCTGGCCTTAGGTTGACATGTATGCCTTAGGGTCTGACATTCACAAAATAATATTATTTATAATACAGAGAAATATTTAAAGAATGTTTAACATTATAATTTGTTTTAGTCATCGGCTGGATGACTCGAAGGGCCATATTTGGCCCTCGGTCCACAACTTGATAATCACCATGATATAAGTGTTTCTATTTCCTTATTAATTATGTATGCAGATCACACTCAAGCAGAGGTTTACACACTATACAGTATGTCACTATATGCATGTTACTGCAGTACCGCCAATGCAGTTTGCTCTCCACACTTGCTCCCATCTATTCCAATAATAAGTATGACTCTACAGTTCACAGTTCAAGGAGCTTTGGAACTTTTTGCAAAGTTGCTTCGTCAACAGGTGAAAGTTCATGACTTAAAATAGTGAAGGCAGTGCTCCACACGTTGCTGTTTTTAAATAGTATCTCCTAAACATGTCTCTCTATAAAGCTAGGACAAAATATATGTGTCAAACATATGCACCAGGTGAACAAGGTTTTTTTTTTTTTTCTATTTTAAAAATCTCCCAAGGATACAAGCAAGGTTAAGCTGCCACTAAACAGCCCTCTGAATACTCCGCTATATTTGGACTGGTGTTTAAGCAAGGTTAATGCATTTAAGTAGTGTTTACACACATACTCCATAATACACGGACTATTTTCTCTGGGTGAATCATCAACACACCATTTTTTGGGGGCATAGGCTTATTATGAGGATTACATTGTGTTTGTGACGGTGATAAAGGGAGTTGCGTTAAAATGTTTTGGTGCAAATGATGTGTGAGTTTGTGTTTGCACACATTTTTGTTTTGATGAGATTTAAGACATTGCTTAAAAACATGAAAATCTCATCTTGCCTTTGCGAAAAAAAAAAAAAACCTTTTTATACACACATCTGATCTGTGTTACTTTTCTGCTTGCTTGCGAAAATGAAAGGATTTGAGAGAAAAAAAAAAAAAAAAAAACATCTCGGTAAACAGAAATCAGTCAATTTCAGACTGGAGAGGCCAAAAGTTTACCCGCTTAGAAGTGAGAGCTTTGGTAGACATAATCTCTTTTATGCCTTTAATTTGGTAGGATTAGTAAGATACATTCCCTGCTCTCATGTCTTCCAGACCAGCTTTTATGGGGGGATACTGCTTCTTTTTATTGCCTTTTAGCGTTTTATTTGATTCCATTTATTTTGTTTATCACTGCACAGCTTGGTGGCCTTAAACTTCTCTAAATTGGTGTCTGATTTCTAAATTCTTCTGTTGATTTTTACAACGCTGCGTTGTAAATTTTTCAGAAAATCGCCTTTGAGACATTTGGTTTTATGTGCGTGCGTGCGTGCGCGTGCATACAGATAGTCACATTTACCAAACTACAGTGGTGTGATTAATTCACCTCATGTTGTCCTCCATTGATCTGCTTAATAGAGGTCTTCATTGATTGTGGTCGTCCACAGATTACAATCAAACGGATGCACACTCTGTGGTCTTCTTCACGCTGCCGTCAACAAAAGGCGGACGCTTGAGCCGTAAAATCAGCACAAACTCATTTGAATTGATGTCACCTAACAATTCTGCCTCTTACTAATGCTACTGCTGTGCTAATATATTTAGTTTAATTCGTGTTCAGTGTTTATGATGCCGTCTTAATGCAGGGGAAAGGACTGGAATTATTAGGCCAATTTGGCTTTGCATAAATCATCATCTTTGGTGATTAATGACTCTGAATAAATGCACCATATAGCTTAGTTGTCGCTAACAGCAAATTTGCCTCAGCGTAGAATCAGATTGATTTATTATTCTAACCGCGGTTCCTAATGTGTTTTCAGACTTTGTACAAATTTTTATTGATGTCCCCGTTTGAAATCCACATCCGCACATTGAACAGATTGCCGCTCCTGTGATTTACGCAGAACCCATCTGCGTGCCTGCAGTAATTAAAACTCCTTCTCTTAGTGTCTCTCAGAACCGTTATCACAATATGTAACATATGTCACACACAGACAAGAGAGCTTTCTGTTTGATCCGGAGCATAAAAGGTGTTAACTTTTTATATTGGGAATCAAAGCTGTAAACCTTGGTAGGTGACAGGGAGGGGAAATGGAGAAGTACTGGGACGTAGGCAGAAAAAAAATGGAGTTGGCTGTTTTGTGATGATCAGATGACGTTCAGTTTAGTTTATTGAAAGGGGGACATTGCAATTTCATAAAATACAAAACAAAAAAGGCCAGTTTTCATCTCTAGTGCCCCGTCCATTATGTGAAAAAAGCAAGAAGCACACAATACATCTTTTTTATTTGGACTTGTCCCTTTTTTTTTCAAGGGTTGCAACAGCTAGTCAACAATTTCCATCTCTCCCTGTCCTCTGTGTTCTCAACTCTAACTCCTACTACCTCCATGTCCTCCCTCACTCCATTCATCAATCTCCTCTTTTTCTCCTACCTGGTAGCTCCATCTCAAGGTTAATTCTTCTATCAATGTCCGTCCTCTGAACATGTCCATACTGTCTTGATCTGGCTTCACTAGCTTTTTCTCCACACTTTCCTGTCTGTGTTGTCCCTCTAATCACCTCATTCATGATCCTGTCCATCCTAGTCACCCCTTAAGAGAACCTCAGCATCTTTAACTCTTTAACATATTTGACATATACAACAGAAAATACACCTTTTATACAATTAAGAATATTACATCACAAAACTACACGTACCTACTTTATTTTCTCATTACTTCATTCAATGGAATGCTGTAATCCTTTCCTGTATTATTCACAAAACTAAAATAAAATAAAATGGTCTCATTGTGCAGGGAATAAGAGGCTGATGCAAACAGAAACTGAAAACCTAATAGCCTTGTCCTCTCTGTAACTTCTGGTTCATACTTCTACACATCATGGAATCTCCCCTCTGTTAGTCAATGCTCTCCTTCCTGAAAGTCACTTGTTAAAGACTAACTGCTGATTGAGCACTATTGACCAGACCAGGTCATTCTTCAGAGCCCTTTTTGACCTATGTCTGTTTAACTCCAAAATTATGATGCATTTAAACACAAAGGGTCAGTACTGTCTTAGCATGTATCACACATCTGTTGCTGCTGTGATGAAAGGGCCATTTACAACAGGACCATCAATACACTCACAGGAAGTAGTGGTGAGTAAAAAGAAAAAAAAAGGCCAGGGGTGAAGACGAGCGTGTGAAGTGGACCTATGGATAATTATTGGCCTGTGAGGGTCTTTGTAGCTGAAAGACTAGAAGACTGAAGTCTTTAATACGCTGCCTTCAAGTGTTGACCGTTTCTGAGTATCGGTGGATCTTCGTTCCCACCAGAAAATGGAAGCTCCTGCTTTAATGATAGGTAATTGGGCCTTTAAGATCTGGATAAAATGATTATCTATTGTGCAGGTTTCAAAAAACGGATGGTAGCTGCTGATCTCTGGGATAAAGTGAAAATCACATAGGTTTTGAGTCAGACATGTTTAACACATATATAACATAATGTATAGAATACGATATCCAGTTTATATTGGTAAATATAGTTTGAGTTTTTAATCTCGGTAGATCACTCCAGTCTGCTTATTTGCAAAGTAGCATGCAAGACAAAAAGTTTGGGCACCCCTGGTGGTGAACTTCAGCGCAAGCAGGAGTTGGTTTACTGGCAGTCGGTGATGGCGTGAGCAGAAAGGCATTTTCTCGGTTTCAAGTTATCGCTATATTCCTATATTGTTTTGTTGTGTCGCATCTTTTATTCGGCCAAGGTTTTGTGCCTGGTACCCTTCCTAACGCTCACCATTTATCCGGGCTTGGGACTGGCACTAATAAACACTGGCCAGTGCCCCCTAGTGGATGGTTTCACGTCAGAAATGTCACAAAGCCACCGTTTGTGCCTGACCCGGCCACAGACAATAACTGACTGGAAAACCTTTCATAGAAATAAACCTGTTCTCACCATACAGACCTTTAGCCTTTTTCTACCATCTCACATGACTAACCAACACCTGCTAAATTCACAGAGGTTCACCTGCTGCAGATATTGCCATCTGTCCTGGCCCACCTGGGCAGCACACAGCAGACCCTAGTGTACAGTTGCTGTACAGTCCAGCTAATGCTTAATGTAGCATGAGAGTTTGTTAGAAAGAAAACACAAGAAAAAAGTAAAAGCTTGAGTGGCGGAAAGGGGATTTGAGTCCAAGTCTTCCTCTTCTTTTCCTTTCTTCTTGTCCCTTTTTCTTCAGGGGTTGACGCAGTGAGTCAAAAAATTCCATCTCACCCTGTCCTCTGTATCCTCAATTCTAACTCCAACTACCTCCATGTCCTCCCTCACTGCATCCATCAATCTAGTCTTTGTCTCCTACCTGGTAGCTTCATCTCTAGGATCATTCTTCTACCAATGTATTCGCTGTCCCTCCACATGTCCAAACCATCTCAATCTGTCTTCTCTAGCCTTTTCTCCAAACCTTCCTCTCTGTGTTGTCCCTCTAATCACCTAATTCCTAATTCTGTCCATTCTGTCCTGATTCTGCCCATCCTAGTCTCACAACTGTCCTGCAAACTTTTTTTCTTTTACCTTATCTGACACTTTTCTATCACAGTTCTTATCAGCATATTTTACTGACAATCAGATCTGAAAATTCTAGAACATTAATAATGACAATTATTTTACATTTAAAAACTGTTTTACTCACAGGATGAAAAATATATTTTTTACTACAAAAAAATATGAACTAATGGAAATACAAAATGTCTTTGTACAAGCAAAAAAGGGGACTTTGTCTTCATCTTTGTTTACCCCCAGATTTCTTTTCCCATCACTTTGACAAGTAGCGTTAAGTCTGAAGGTAATTATAGTTGGCCTCACGGCAAATTATAGTAAACCTCATAGGCACTGGCGGCCACTCCTGAAGATTCAGTCGAGGTGGGTTTGTGACATTTTTATTAAGTAATAAGCCCATCAAGCTATTTTCAGTGGAGGATTTGGCTGACTGCAGTTTCTGTGAGGTTATAATTATCATTTTTTACTGGAGCTCTCTGTCAACAAATAGTGCATTTCAAGATAATTATATTACAGAGTTCAGCATATTTCCCCAACTGCTAGGAAACGGTTATGTCCCGACACGTAACCAAATTAATCCATTAAAAGGTCAAAAAGCCTTGGTTAACGTGCAAAAATAAAAAGATAGTCAGCAACATCTACATTCCCTGTCATTTTTATCTGCTATATATTATTTTGACTGTCCATTGCTCACTGGCTGTCAGCACATGACATATCATGTGTCCCACAAGAATGGGGCACTAGTCTCTGAGATGGGCAAACTAAGACCCGGGGGACAGATGCGGCCCGTTCAGCCTAGTAATATGACCCGCTAAACATCTGAATATTATATATTGGTTTGTGTTTTGACTACATTCTTGGTTTTCTTTTGGGTTTTTTTCCTGAAATACCTGCATTTTACCTTAAGACGGCTTACACATGGACTTTTACATGCCATATATCTTAGGTCACATGAACTTGGCATCTACCTGCTTCTAACTCCATGTCCAATTTTCAGACCAATTGTGACCCAGAGTGAAAAAGTTTGCTCTTGACTGGTTTAAATCTTTTGCGTTTCTCATGTGAAACTCCGGATATATAAATTGTGCATTAATGAATCATGAGGCTGCCTGTTCTCATGTTATGCCCATTGCCATGGTAACTAGTAACATACTCATACTAGTTACATAGATAAAATGATGATACCCTGAAACGCAGTTAACAATTTTACTGTTAAAAAGTCAACCTTTAGTTTCCGCTGCTTGCAAACCCAATGTAATGCACTAGATTATTTTATAGCACAAACTGGAGGATAGATAGGAGTGTCTCTGTGGTCGCCTTCTCATGGTCTGCCTGTCTGTGTGGCAGAGAGGTCTTTTTCTTTTTTACTCTAATTGGCTTGCCTTCCCTGTCTCTTTGCTTGCCAGATAATTGGACATACGACCCCAATCCTTGCATCCCAACCATAGCAGCCCCCTCTACATTCTCCACCCCTCAGTTCTCATCCTAGCTCAAGCCTCTCCATGGACTTTTGACCAGAAGATCAAAAGAAATCCCACTCTGTCCAAATACTTTGCTGCCCGGAGTCCAACAACAACCCTTCAACTCACAGATATCCTCATGGCATGGATTTTATACCGGTATATTGCCTCCAACATCTCCTTTATCTACACCTGAACCTCTTAGGGATTCAGGGCTGTATCACTTTCTGCAGTACCTAGAGAACAGGGTAATTCATTTTGGGAGGTAGCCCTGGAATTATTCATAAGGGTTCCAATATCAAAATATTCCCCTTTGCTCTGGCCCTTAATAATTCATGCTTAGCATTCATCTTCATTGGTACAGGGAGCAGTGGAGTCATTCATCTCTTTAGGGAATCCTGGTTTAACTAGTCCTGAGCTCCAGCATTGGTTGTCAGGGTCCAACAGAGGTAGGGCAAGGAGGAGGAGAACAAAGAAGGAGGTGTGTGGCTTTGTCACACTGACAGGAGGGCCTCCCCATCTTTGGGAAGGAGGCCACTCAGAGCTGGTGAAGCCTGAGTTGTTGACCTTTGGGAAAGGACCATTGGCTTCACATTGAGTGATGGTGTCAGCCGCTAGTGTAAAACACCTCTATTAGGAATGCCTGGCATGCTTCGGTGCTTCTAATTATGAAGAATGCAAAACAACAGTGAGGGGAGACAGGGGAGTTCGCCTTCCAGTCAGCGGCTACTGTTGTGCGAGAGCTACCAGTGCGTGACTACTTTCTTACCTCAGGAAAAACACACATAGTACTACACCAGTCAGACATATTTCTTACCCAAGATATTTGCTTCTCTGATAGATTTATGCTACGGCTTTTGTACGTATTTGTCTTTCTTTTGTAACAATACGGAAAACCAAGGCCTCTTGCAAAACGGGTACCTTGAATCTACGCGAAAAGGACCTCAGATAAGCAACTCTTCTCACTACACGTGTGTTCTGAACAGCGACTCGAGACATCTGTCTGCAATTTGACTTGACTCTGTTGTCATCCACTCTGCCTCAAAAGTATCACTGTGAGGGGAAAGCCCTGCAACATTAGCAGAGATATGTATGCATAGCTACTGGGAAGTCAGTCAGCGATGAATGAAGGATCAGTCTGGCGGAAGGGCTGAGAGATGCAGAGTGAAGTTTGTCCCTAGAGGTTTTGAATTGAGAGACAAAAGTCAACAGCAGATCACAAAGTTTACTCCCGGCTTGTTTGTCTGAATCCCATAAGGATTAGTGAGTGAAACCTTAGAGCCTGTTAAAGTAGGTTCAAAAATATACAGTAACGTATAACATCAAAGACCATCTGCCGTTAGAGACAATTTGGCATTAATTAAATATATACAGATATATCTCATTATTTTTAAGGTCAGCGGCAACCATAAAACCTCTCTTTCGATTTAGAGGCAGTCAAGCATTGTACTTGCTCCAAGAATGATCATCCTTGTGCCTAACCCATCAACCCAATGAGAGGCTACCTCGACGGTGGTCCCCAACCACTGGCTCGGGGACCAGTAGCTGTCCGTGGGTGAATTGGTGCCGGGCAGGAAAAAAAAATGTTTTTTCTTGGCCCCATCTGTCCATTAGTCACACTTGATTCATTCCCACATGAACATATAAACTGAACAATAGAATGGCTAGGATTCCATCATCAAAAATGCAACTATATTTGATAAGGAAATATTTTCTCAGTGAAAACAACAACAATAAACTCAAAATATTTTCATTGAAAAAATTACTAACCTTGTATAACGTTCTGGTAGCAGAAAATGATAGGCTGGGTGCACTTAAGAAATCCCTGTTGTGCCCATGCACAGTTAATTTCGGGTAGGAAGATTTTATAGGTAGGAAAATATTTCAGATCTCCAGTCCGTGACGCAAAAAGGTTAGGAAACGCTGACCTAGGCTGTCTCGGGGAAAACATTGGAGATGGGATACTATAGGTCTTGGACAAACTATTATAAACTTTCGGTTTAAGGTTGTAGATTTTAAGAAGGTCTCAATTATTTGTTATGTATAGGATATATCTGAATATTTCCATTTTTCAGCCTTTCTTCACTTGAAATAGACAGGATTCTGCAAAGAACTCCTAAGAGTGGAGAGAAGGAAAATAGTCACAAATGAGATCCAGGTGTGTGGGTAATCAATTTCATGGAGTTTGGTTTTGCAAGGCTGCGTGCTGAAGGAGACCCTCATAATTGGGCCACCATTCCAGACAGGTAATGGCTTTGCACAGTGTTTGTCCTTTTGGAGGCACAAACACACATTCCTGCATAAACCCATAGAAATCACAGGCCACTGAACACAATTGAGACAGATAGGTTTGTGCCATTTCCTAGTAACCCCCATGCTTCAAGGACTCTGGCAAACTTGTCCATTCATCAATAGAGGAGGGCTGTTTGGAGACGCTTTTCTCTGGCCATGTTCAGATTTATCACACACCACAACTCCCGTTTGCCTTGTTAACATTAGCCACATGAACTGTCCAGAGCTGCAGGTGCTGCAGAAGGCGAAGGGGCTTTTTATTCAGACTAAACTGTAAATGGTTTCATACCACTGAGCTGTGAAACACAAGCTATCAGTCTCACAATTGGACGTCCTTTTTGGCTGCGGCCATTTGTTACCCATTTCAGGTGTTGAATTTCAGCCAGATATTTCATTTTATTTCTTTAAATCACAGATGATAAATGACAGGAAAAACATTCTTGACAAATAAGTTAAAAAACAAATAGAAAAATAAAAAATAAATGAAGGTACATGGACAGAAAATAAAGTTTTTCTCTCTGTTAGTGTTCTGAAAGTTTTTTTCTGCAAAATCATCGTAGACCCAGTAGGTGGCACCAACTCTGCTCAAGCAATGATACAATTTTCTAAGTAAACCAGGTATGGACAAACTGAGGCCCGGGGGCCAGATGCGACCTGATCAGCCTTGTAATCGGTCTGCTGTTGTGACTATATTTGTATTTGCTTTTATGCAGGACTTGTACATGCCATATATTTTAGTTAACACTAACTCGGCATCTACCTGCTTGACCCCCGTGTCCAATTTTAGGACCAATCGTGGCCCCTCAGTGAAGAAGTGTGCCCATGCCTCCTGTAAACATTTACCATAAATTGTTTATTTATTTTTTATATAGGAAGAATGTAATGTGTTAATATACACCTTTGCACCAATATTGAGCTCTGTCTTTTGAAAGTCAACAATTAAATCATACTTTGACATAATACTGCCAGAGACAGAAAAAGGAGAGACTCCCTTTCTTAAAATGATTTTTTTTTCTTCATTTTAACCAATTCTAATAAACCATTGTTGAGACTCTTAAGAAACTGACATGTTCTGGCCTTTTTTTTTTTTTTTTTTTT